>DF357972.1:2874-23641 GCA_000787875.1 Solanum virginianum | reverse complement strand
CAAAAGGTCTAAGAGGCAACCACAATCCAGTACCATAATTGGTCTCCATTATCCGTCACTCAAAGTACAGTAACTTGGCTTCATAGTATTTCAATCCTCACTCAAAGTACAGTGACTTGACTTCATAGTATTCAACTTCCTTTTTACTAGCAAAAGGATGATGAAACTAATATGGAGCTCCTGAAACTTACAGTGTGAAAAGGCACATTATCTTTGCCCATAAACTGATAGAGCTCCACATTCTCTGGATTCTTCCACCACTTCTCCCACTCACTTGTGTAGCATGAGGTTATTGATACATATCCAATAGGAGCATCGAACCACACATAAAAAACCTAATTACAAATAGATCAATAAATAATGTCATTGAGCAAATCTAAATGGTATTGAACAATAAAGGAAATTTTTGCTGCTTCAAATCATGCCAGCACATTAATTGGTAACGGCAAGTGGGCTAATTATCAGTAAAAGTAACAAACCGCAGTCAACTATTGTTTAGCTAGAAAGAAGGATAACAAGTTACAACTAACAGTTTTCCTCCATCAACCTTGTCCTTATATTTTTCATGTGGAACTGGAACCCCCCATTTCAAATCTCTAGTTATACACCTTGGCTTCAGTCCTTCTCTAAGCCAGGCATGTGTAGTGTGGATAGCATTCTGACTCCATCCCCCAGCCACTGACAGGTTGTTGACGTATGCTTCTAACTTATCCTTCAGCAAAGGGAGCTCAAGAAACAAATGATCCGTATCTCGGATGCATGGGGTCTTACGGCAAACCTGTAGAGTAAGCAAAATAAGCCTTCAGCAGAAAGTAAAATCATTACCATATATATGTATTGTCAATCCAACATGCTTTATGTCTTTAAGAGTTCTTTTTCCTGACAAGTCCTTAAGAGTTCTTGGTATTCTAAAATTTCCAAATATAAAGTTGCTTTAACCTTTGTCAGAATTGGCAAAGGAAGACTCACTTTTTTAAAAGAAACTAGATGATGATAAGTATTTTTATAACAACCAGATGATGAGAAGAATTAGAACTATACACTTTTTTAGAAGAAACTAGATGATGATAAGTATTTTTATAACAACCAGATGATGAGAAGAATTAGAACTATACACTTTTTTAGAAGAAACTAGATGATGATAAGTATTTTTATAACAACCAGATGATGAGAAGAATTAGAACTATACTGTATTATGAAATATACATCTGGAACGAAGAGGACAAGCAAACCTTGCATCTTGGATCCTTCAATTCGGTGGGATTTAAGAGCTTCCCACACTTCTCACATTGATCTCCTCGTGCAGAATCATAGTTGCAACCTGGTGTCGGGCAGTTACCCTCTACAAGCCGGTCAGCCAAAAACTTTTTGCATGTCTCACAGTACGGCTGTGACATAAATTTAGCTTCAGTATTAAATATCGTCAAATTTGATACATCAACAACCATGTTTGTGCAAATTCAACCTATGAGAAATTTTAACCCAGAGATTAAGACCTGACAATTGCAGCCCAGAACCAAGCTGCTACTAGAAAATAGTTCACATTAAGAATTCTATACCTGTTGCATGGTGTTCTCAGAGAGCCAATTATTTTCCCAGAGTTTTTTGAAGATCGCCTGACAAACTTCAGTCTGTTGTGGCGTCGATGTGCGTCCAAATTGATCGAAGCTTATATCAAACCATTTATAAACTTCTCTATGGATTGCATGATATCTGCAAAACCAAGAAAATGAAAGAAGGAATTGAGAACAAGGCATGCATGTTTAGCTCCAGTGATTGAAAAGAAAGGTCACACAACTTTTAATCGTTTACAACAACTTAAAGTGAAAGGATAAATCTGCAAGAACTTGAGGAAAAAGAATGTCAAAATGTTATATTATTACTATACTACTATTATTTTGAAAAGGATAAATTTGCAAGAACTTAGGGAAAAAGAATGTCAAACTATTATTATTATTTCTATACTACTATCATTTTGAGTCAAAGAACTCCCTTTCCCTCTTTTGTTTTACAGAGACAACTCTTGAAGCTGATGAAGACCTTATCAGTTAAAGTGAAAAAGACAGCACAGCTGAGCCTGCATTTGTTCATGTACATGGAGAGTCTTTACCATTTGTCATTGTCTATTTTTCTAAAACTCTACGAGTTGCTTCATTAGTCAGTATTGCATTTAGTTGCCGCGACATTTGTAAGTTTATTTAGATTTCTTGAAATTCAAGGTTGTGATGTACATATGAACTCAATTATGTTTTGTTACGTATGATTGGCTAGTAATGGATATTACACCAGCACCACCCCAATCCTAATTTATTTGGCACTATTAGTTCTTTTGTATGTCCTTTAAAAAAATTGGCATCTTTATATGTTTAGAAACTCCTAATATACCTGTTTCTAGCTCCTTCTTTCTTTCTTCTTGCACAACTTCTTCTTCCTTTCTGTTTCCCAATTTCTACCCAATTTTTCTTTTTATTTTCCAGTCCATTTATTTTATTTTCTGCCTGGTTCAGTTTTGGTGTAATTTTTGCCTACACACAGTAATTTTCAGTGGCATCATCTGATGATAGCAAAAAGATTGACAACAACAAAGATATATGTTGGAATTATGGTATGCAAGGACCAGGAAGATATGTATGTTTTGTAAACACACTTACAATGGTGGAATTTGTAGTCACAAACATTTGATTGCTCTGTCTAAAAATGTAATAGCATGTCCAAATTGTTCGCCAAAAATTAGAGCAGGACGTATCATGTAAATAAAGCTATAAGTAATCCAAAAAATCAAAATGCGACATGAGATATCTGTGGTTAGTGTCATTGATGAAATGATGTTTCCCTCAAAAACTCAAAACGTATCTTCTAGTGGATCATCCATGGCACAGACCATGAACAAAGATCCTCTCAATCTTTATTTTTTGCAGAAATCATAGCAAAAGGGAAGCTTGGGAAAGGGAGGAGTTGATGAAACCACGAAGATTTTAAGGGAGTGCAGTGTAAGTGCTTTTGCATTATAGATGTATGATATGGGCTCCCTTTTAATTAAGTCATTGAGGTTGTAGGATAACATGGCCCAGGAATGAAGCCTCCTATCTGTCATGAAGTCAGAGTTACTCATTTAGAAAAAAGAGGTGAATAAGGTAGACAAGATAGTTGAGGAACATAAAGTGCAACAGAAAAAAATGCATGTTCCATTATGATGAACAGATAAATAGCACAAAATAAGAACGGATCATCAATATTTTGGTGAATGCTCCGATAGGTAGTGCGTTTCTTGAATCTATTGGTGCATGCAACGAATTCCAACAAAATATACAGCTTATTTGAGAAGACTATTGAGAAAATTGGATAGAAAAATATTGTATAAGCTGTTACTGATAACGCTAGTGAGACTGTTAAAATGGGAGACATGATGATAGGTGTGTACCCACACATTCATTGGACTCCATGTGTTGCTGATTGTATTAATATGATGTTTGGTGACATCTTCAAGCTAGACCTACATGCTTAAGGCAACTTTAAGATATATTCTTACATTTTGTCAAAGGTCATTTTTGTTGAATTTGATGAGGCAATTCACAAAAGAAAAAAATCTGGTGAAATTAGCCCAGACAAGATTTGCAATGACTTTCTTTACTTTATAGTAATATTTTACATAAATTTCAGTACTATTACTTCATTAAATAATAAATTAATAAATTTCAGTGCTATTATTTCATTAAATAATAAATTAATAAATTTCAGTGCTATTATTTCATTAAATAATAAATTAATAAAATATTACTACTACAATAATATTTTAAGTTAAGGAGGGATCATTTTTCGAAATTTGCAGTTGAAACAATAAGGAACTTAGATGGACAACGAAGAGAACAAACAAGTGAAGAATCACCCCGACACCTTTGATTCATCAACAGAATCACCTGCATCAATCGGCTCTACTAAAGCAACTTAGCCCGAATGTTGAATTCACTTTTTTTATTCTTTCTCTTTCCTCCCTGGATCCCTCTTGTTCCTGTTTAGTCCCCTTCATTTCGGAAGCTCTTTTTATTTCTACATCTCTTTCTTCCTCACTTTCCAGCCTTTCTTCTGTTTTTGAGGCTTCTTTCAGTTTCTTAGTAAGAAGGGTGACGGTGTTCTGCCTAAGTAGTAGACACAGGTAATAAATAAGAGAACACCAAAGATCTGAGCCATAGAATTTCTCAATTCTAACACATCTTTTTAATCAAAAGCCCTAACCAAAAAGGCGCATGATACATTTCACAATCGAGAAATCTCGACCGGCACAGGTGCTATCCGAGAACAATTAGCCGATCTAGACTTACGAATTATTATAGAGGATTCGTTGGTAGGTAAGCTCCATTTTTTATAGGATCCGAAGGCTACGCTAAACCTCCCTCAAAGGGAATCCTGAGCAGAACTCTTTTTCAACGAACTGAACAAGCAAGGCTACTTCACCGCCTATAAATGTCGCATCATAGTATGCTTGCCGCAACATAAGATGCACAAGTCAGGACAACCCTCACACGAGGGCCAAAAAGAAGGCTTTTGTTAAGATAATTCGCCCATACAATAGAACAAGAGCCTTTGGGGCTTTCTATTTGATTGTATCGAAACGCCCAATGAATTGGGATTTCCCTATTAGTCCAGGTCATTTCGGGGCTAGAGGATCATTTATGATGAAGAGGTTTGAGCTTCAAGAGAATGATTCGGGGTTCTTGCAGAGTGAAGCCATGTAGTACCAGACGAGATAGATCTTTCAAAGAACAAGGCCTTTTTCGAATAAGCCAAATTCATTTGGGACCCTGAAGATCCACTCTTTTTCATATTCAAAGATCAACTCCTTGGCTCTATGTTTTCACATCGAGAATTATTTGCAGATGAAGAGATGTCAAAGGGACTTCTTACTTCCCAAACAGATCCTCCTACATCTATATATAAATGTTGGTTTATCAAGAATTGAAAAGATCGGCCTCAAAATTATTGGAAGAATTCTTAGTGTCGAAAGAACAAGTTCTTTCTTTGACCTTCCCATGAGCTTCGTCTAGTTTGTGGGGAGTATATAAAAGTCGGATTTGGTATTTGAATATTTTTTGTATCAATGATCTAGCGACTTATCAATGATTCATTCTTAGATTTTCTAAATGACGAAGAGATAAAAAATTTTAACTATTCTGAAATGGTGATTGTAATACTAATAAGGGGTAAATCAACTTAGCATTCAACTATTTTAAGTCTTTCTAATTTCTATAGGAAAGGAACTAATGTATACATAGGGAAAGCCATGTGCGATGAAATCAGTTGTTGAATCTTGTGCAAGTCAGGTTGTGGTTGTATTGGCTTCAAGCGGAACGTAGGCACTTTAGGTGTGTCGACCATGCACTCTTGCTTCATATAATGTCATATGGTGATTGACCTTAATGCTAATGGTGATCCCTAAGGTTCAACGAATGAATAAAGCTATGATCATACCCGGATAGAGATAGCGGTCTTCCTCTGATGTCTCCAAGCCTACTATAATAGAATAGATTGAACAAGCAAGACTGCAAGGCTACTTCCCCGCCTATAAATGTCACATCATAGTATGCTTGCCGCAGCATAAGATGCCTATCGCATGATAAGATGGATGGCAGAAGCCCATGCGTACCAATTCGTCTCTTTAGAAGATGCGGATCTATGAGACTCTATGGCAACAGTGTGATTTAGGCAGTATCATTGGAGTTGTCCCTATCTTTTTTATTCCTACTTGCAACTTCTTATTGCCTCTTAATGGAACTTCATACTACATCTTCAAAAAAAAATTATTGTGCTATAAACATTAGCCTATAATTCAACACAAGACTATTTGCCAAACTAAGGTCTCTAAAAGTATAAATGATATGTTTGATGAAACTCTATTTGCTAAGCAATCAATTAAATATATGTGATTCTCTCCCTCTATCGATCTATCTAGGTATATACGCACAACTGCATAAAATGAGGAGTCAAAAATGAAATCATGTAACCACCAATTGGAAAAAAAGTGACGTCAAGAAAGCTATAGTGCACAAGACACAGTTTGTCAAAGGCAATTGAAAGTTCCAAAAATTACCACACCTAACTCTTTCCTTCACGAACCGGATTGCACTTTTGATCATATACTTCCATTCTCTATGTTATCATCAAAGAGATATGATCCCACTGATTTGTAAGAAATCCAAATTCAACACGGAAGTTCTTCCATGTCCCAGTTAACAAGGAAGTTCTACCATGTCCCAGTTAACAAGTCGCCTCCCCATCCCAAAAGTTCGATTGTCTTTTACTTGTTGAGGGTTAATTGACTTAAATTGGAAATAGAACAATTCACTTTCTAAAAAGGAATTGAAATAGTCAAAAACTAAACAAATACAGTCCAAAATTTTCATACTAGAAACATAACAAAATAATGCATCCAAAAGTCATCACCATAAATCACTACTTTTGACTTTTCTAATGGACAGAAGAGCAACTAATATCTTTATTTAAATTTCAAATAGGAAAGAATGCAAGAGAGTCTTTTCAATCAGATAGGCATTAGAGAAGGTATATATCCCCTTAGTTGGTTGTGCAACATTAGTTTGTATAACAATTATACAGCGAAGGAAATTTAATAAAACTAACCTTTTAAGCAGAGTGGCTTATAATATTAGCTAGAGTTAATTCTACTTGTTTCTCAAGAAACCAAAATGCACAAAACAAACCACCAGCAAAATTGCGAAAGTGAATTTCTTTTTGAAATTAAACCAAAACAAACTTATGCTTGATATCAAATATACATGTCACTGTAGTTAGAAACTTACATGCCATTGTAAGTCAAATGTTAGATTTATATATATTTAAATCCTCTTTTGTCTTGAAATGAAAGAGGCCTGACATGATGGATTGTAAATAGACTTTCATATAGCAATTCAAACTAGTTTGTGATTGAGGCAAACTAATTAATTGATCTAACTATCAAAAGAAAGGTGAATTACTTGTCACAAATTTGCTTGGGAGTACAATTTTCTTCCAAGGCTTTAGTCTCTGTAGCTGTTCCATATTCATCAGTACCACACATGTATATAGTATTGTAATCCCGAAGTCTACAGTATCTCGCGTAGACATCCGCACTCAACACACCTACAACAGCACAAAAAGCCATAAATTGAATATAAAATCAGCATCAAAACAGCGAAGAGAGCGAAATGGAGGATTGAATTGACGTGAGTACTTCCGATGATATTTCCGAGGTGAGGAACATTGTTGACATACGGCAAAGCGCTTGTGATGAGGATGTTTCTTTTGCCGGGTATTGGAAGTTTGGGAGAGGCCGGTGGGAGATTGTCACCGTTGCCGGCGGTGGAAAAATCGCCCATCTCAGATAACTTTCCGGCTAGGGTTTTAGACGACAGGTTTTTTGCTTGGATTGCTTCTGTTTAGTTTAGAGGATTTGGGCCGAACAGTTATTAACTTGTTTTAGAGAATTTTTCAATTGATGTCTTAATCTTGGTAATGCATGTATGATATAGTTTTAATTGATAAAATTTGTAGCTGAGTTAATATTAAGTTGAGTATAGGAACATAAATTTTAGAGTTTAAAAGAGTCAAATGATTTAGGATCAAGACAAATACTTTGAGTGTAAGTTCGGTGACGTAACTCATGAGGCTTGATACAAGGTCATTAAGGGAAAGAAAATTTCAAGCATTCTGAATATATTATTCACGGTAACATAGAGATTGATGATAATGTCACACGTCATATTGATGCAGGGTGAATGAAATGAAGGCTTGTGTCTAGAGTCTTGTGTGACAAAAAGATGCTACTAAAACTTAAAGATAAGATCTACAAAGTGGTGGATAGATCGACCATGTTGTATGGAGTGGAGTATTAGTTGGCCAAGAAATCTCACATTCTGAAAATGGAAGATGTGGAAATAAGAACTTTGAGATGAATGTGTGCATACTAATCATTCTTGATTGATATTGACAAGATAAATTCAAGGTGAGTTGTCATGGTATACGCTATTTGAATATGATATCATTTTAATTGATGACATTTGTAGTTGAGTTAATGTTAAGTTGAGTCTACGAACATAAATTTTAGAGTCTAAACAGTCAAAGTTGATTTAGGACCAAGATAAACACTTGCAGTGTAAGTTTGGTAACGTAACTCATGAGGCTTGATACCAAGGTTATTCAAAAGAAAAGAAAATTTTAAGTATTATGGATATATTATCCAAGGTAATCGTGAGATTAATGATGATGTCACACGTCATATTGGTTCAGGATGAATGAAATGAAGGCACATGTCTTGTGTGATAAAAAGATGTTGTCAAAATTTAAAGGTAAGTTCTACAAAGTGGTGGTTAGATCGATTATGTTGTATGGAGTGGAGTATTAGTTGGCCAAGAAATCTCACATTCAAAAGATGAAAGCTCTAGAAATAAGATTTATGAGATGAATGTGTGGCATACTAATCAAGAATGATAAGATTGGAAATGAAGATATTCTGGACAAGGTATGAGTAGCCCCTATGGAAAACAAATTGTGTGAGGCAAATTTAGATGACCGCGAGATATGAAGAGGAGATGCATGCTTTAACGTAAAGGTGTGAGAGGTTGTTTACTGTCACACCTCGGACAAGTACCCTCGACGTGGCCGACACTTGAAGATCCATTTCTGATTCCCCAAGAGAACCACCTGGCCTCATCATCACATCTTACTCAACAACGAAAGAATTACTCAAGTACAAGTCATCAATGTAGAAATAAAGCTCTTATTAAAAAACCTCAATTGACCAAGTTTAAAAAGGAATAAATAAACAATACTCAACAGTTCTCTACTCGTATTCCATGAAGCCTCTACCTCTAAATATTTAGATGGTACCATGACAAGCCATGACTACCCAACTCAGAGAAAATAGAAATAATCAATAAAATAAAAGAACGGCTCATCTGGATAGTAAGGAGGGCTCACCAACTCTGGAAATAAGAAAATTGAACCTCAACGGTGTGCGCGCCTGCTGAAGCCCTCTATCACTTGTGTCTGCATCATTAACGATGCAGGCCCAAATGGGCGTCAATATATTAAATATACTGATATGTAGAATAGCTCAAGAAAACAGATAAGGCTCAGACTCAAATCACTTGACTCGACTTCAGACTCAACCCATCATCTCATAACTCAACTCAAATAATTGTTGCAAGTTTAAAGTTTGAAGTCATGTTTTAAAAATTAGACTCAATGTTTTATGCAACTCAGTTCGAAGATCGTAATATGCTTAATCAAGTGTTGCTCGAAAGTTTCTCTAACCGACATAACTCTCTACCATCATGGATTCAATGATGCACAACGAACCAGACGTCGTTGTCACGCCCGTCCTAAACTTGCCAAGGTAAAGGATGTCAACCTCTCTCTCTCTCTCTCTCGGATCCGAAGAGAGTGTCCATCTATTAGGACATGAGCTGCTAGAATTAACTGCACAACTATCCTGTGCTGGCAATATAGTTCTGGGGTTTTCCTCTCACCTAACTCAGTGCTCAATACTCCTTTCAAGACTAAAACGTGCTCATGAACATCAACTCAAGCTCATCTTTTTAACTCATCTCAAACATCTCGACTCAATTCTCAAATAGCTTAGTAACTCAAGATTAGCACTCAATATAATGCAACTCAAGACTTCAACTCACCTCATGCAAGACTCTCACTATTACAGTAAGTGAATATCATAATAATCATGCTCGACACATAAAACATATTAAGTACTCGTCACATGCATACATAAAACAAGAAAATTGTACTCATCAAGCTTAACTTACTTAGCTCGAAAAATTAGATTCATGATCTCAATTCAGTTATCATACTGGAAAATAATGAAATTTAGGACTAGGCTATCAAGCATTCAATTAGTATTCCAATTTCATGACAATAACAATGCAACTCATCGATTTACTCAAGTATATTCATGAGGACTCAAACAAGTGCAAGAAACTTAGAACTTAAAATCAAATTATTTGTATTACTCGATTATTACTCGCAAATTCGACTCAACTGGACGAAGGAACGCGCGGATGAAGTCAATCCAACACTTCAGGTAGCCTTACATATTTGGAATTTGGAAGAACAATCAATCCTCTGTCGATCTTTACCCTTGAACTCGAAACCCTCGCTCTTCTCCTTCTCTCGTTAGGCCTAGCTTTTGTTAGAATAGTGTAGAAAGCTTAGGAATGGATTTTAAAACCCCTTTTTAGCTAAAAATGACCTATTTTTATCGTATTTTAAGTTTAGGAGGGGTTGAAATTCCTCGACGTACCAAGTCCGTGTCGTGAACTTGGTCAATTTTAGGGGTTTTTCGTCAAAAATTTTCCGATTGAGTTTTCTAATCCCGTAGAAAATATTGGGATCACATTCAAGTGTAAGTCCACGATGCGGACATGTCGCGCACTTTTCTGGAATTGCTTTCACATCAAAAATTTATCTTTCAATCTTGTTGCTCTAAAAATCAACCAAGACCATTTTTCACACAATTTTTTGTGATGATTGTATTTCTGGCCTCGGATTTTCCAATGGAGTTTAGGAAGACGCATTATGCAAGCGCCTCTCATCTAGGGGTATTTTGGTAATATTACCAAGTGTAACATTTATGAATACTTTTAGGAGAGGTAAAGGTACGGAAGAAGTGATTATATAGGGTATGGTATAACTTTAATTTATCGAATACAAGACCTTAGATAGGAGATTATGAAAGGACATAAATTAAGATAAAAGATTAGCAAGTAATTGAGTGTAATCTCATTTATCCTTCAATGCTTATAGTCCTAGTATTACTCTTACTGGGTTTTTGTTCCTTTGGTTTCTATTACTCTACATATATATTAAACCTTTCTAATTTGTTTTTTCATGTTGTTTTGTTATAGGTTTTTTTTTAGTATACTTTAGCATGCCTTGTGTAATATTTTGTTTTGATCCATCATGCTATTTTTGTAACCTCAATTGTATATCTAAAATTGCTCTTGAATGAGAAAACTTGAAAGAAAGAAAAAAGAAAAAAAAAAAAAGAGAAAGAAACATAAATTTTCATTAGTCATGTTCTCCCAAATTCAGAAAATGAAAAACATTATTTTAGGACACAATGTGTGAAAAATGTGATTAAAACATGAGCATTATTAAGGGCATGCAAATGAAAATTGATGATCTAGGATCTTTATGTTGGATTGATAAATAAAAAATAAGTTATTCATACATAAAATTAATACGATGTTTGATTGACTATTTAGATAACTACATAATTGATACATGTATAAATTATGAGGCAATGCATGTATTATTATACGCAGTTGAATAACTGATATATGTATACTAATGGTACATGAATAACTAATTTGTGCATAACTAATGTTTGTCTAAAATAATGCATAAATTTGCTCATAACTATTTCATACATTACTAACACCTGCATGACTTTAATGAGCTATCGAACAACCTTAATGTTTGGTAGAGAATTAGTTATCTTATATTTGGAATAACTAATTTCACTATTTAGCTAATATTCAAAATCAAATATAAGATAAAGTTAATTTTAATTTTATTCTTGAATTAGAAATACTGATGTAAGGGGGTATTTGGTTGATAGTTTAGTTATATAAAAATTGTAATGCAAGGATGGTTTGTAGAAGATCTCATTAATAATATGAGAATTATTATGTTATGAATAGTGATATGTAGATTGTTATATGAAGAATAAATTAATGTACGTAGATTGTTATAGCATATGCTTAAATAATATGGGAGCACTAATTATCCACATACTGTTAATACATGTATTTTTTCGTCTATTTTAGTTATCGTAGTTATTAAGATAATTAGTCTCAAATATTTTAGAAAATTAAGATGTACAATTAATTATTAATTTTTACTTTTATTTTTACGCAATAAACATGGTGAAAAAAGAAGGTAACATTAAATGAAGACCAAACAAAAAAATAAAAAATTTAGTCAAATTACTTTTTAGTTAATGTTTTTTTAAGACATGAACAAAAACAAAACTTGATAAGTAAAAATAAACAGGAATATTATTTATTTCACCTTATAAAATATAGATACTCATACAACTTATCCTCATAACGTTATAAAGTTATATAAAAATTAACAATTAATTAATTGCAATAATAAATTATTACTAAACTTAGGTATTAATTTTTTTGAGACGGACTAAAAATAAATGAGTATTATATAAATTAGGATAAATTTTTTCGCTAATTTATTTATATATATAAATCAAATAAAATTAAAGTCCTGAGAAGACAGTTCCATGATCAACATCATATACTTTAGATAATGTAACATTGTCCTAAAAATAATTAGACTTAATTTGTAGCGACCCTTTAAGTCATTTTGAGATATAGAGTTTTGTATGTTATAAAAGATTTATCTTATAAATTTTAAAAGGGTTTTTTGGACTATTCGATAACTTTTGTTATAGCTTAGGGATAATTTTAGATAATTAAATTAGTTAATGAGTTAAAGTGATAATTTAATTAAACTTCTATACCAGTTTTCCTATATCTATTAAGATAAAGCAGTAGAATTAATCACTTTTTAGTATATAATTAGGTTAACACTCCAGTTGAAGGAGGTTGTCCACAAACAGAAACTGATGGTCTTCTCCAAATGGGGAGATGGGGTGTTGAGATACCAAAGTAGATTGTGCGTTCCATATGTTGATGGTATTCGAGATAGAATCATGGTTGAAGCTCATAACACTAGATATTCCATTCATCCTGGCTCTACCAAGATGTACCATGATTTGAGAGAAGTCTATTGGTGGAGTGGAATGAAGAGGGATATTGCTGAGTTCGTCTCAAAGTGCTCGAATTGTCAGCAAGTGAAAGTTAAGCATCAAAGGTCATGTGGATTAGCTCAGAATTTTGAGATTCCAGAATGGAAGTAGAAGATGATTAATATGAACTTTATTACTAGTCTATCGAGGTCTCGAAAACAACATGATTCAATATGGGTGATTGTGGATAGGATGACCAAATCGGCTCACTTCTTAGAAGTTAAAACAACTAACATTATGTAGGAATATGCCAAGTTGTACATCCAAGAGATTGTGAGGTTATATGGGGTTCCCTTGTCTATCATCTCGGATAGAGGAGCTCAATCCACCTCCTAATTTTGGAGATTGTTCCAGAAAGGATTGGGTACGAAAGTGAATTTGAGCACAACTTTTCATCCATAAACAAATGGTCAGGCGGAGCATACAATTCAGATGTTAGAGGATATATTGAGAGCCTGTGTTCTTGATTTCAAGGGAAATTGGGATGATCATCTACTATTGATTGAATTTGCATATAACTAACAATTATCATGCAAGCATTGAGATGACTCCTTATGAAGCCTTATATGGGAGGAGGTGTAGATCATCGACTGGATGGTTTGAGGTTGTAGAAGCAGAGTTGATTGGGTTTGATCTTGTCCACTAATCAATGGAGAAGGTTAAGTTCATTAAAAAGAGGCTGAAGACTACACAGAGTCGCCAAAAATCCTACACTGATGTGAGGAGGAGAGATTTAGAGTTTAAAGTAAATGATTGGGTGTATTTGAAAGTGTCATCTATGAAAGGTGTCATGAGATTTGGGAAGAGGAGAAAATTGAGTCTACGCTAAAGGATTGGGAAGGTCGCTTATGAATTAGAGTTGCCTTCTGAGTTATACGGAATCCATCCAGTGTTCCACGTGTCGATGTTGAAGAAATATTTGGGAGATCTTAACTTGGTGATCCTTGTGGAGAGCATTGGAGTGAAGGATATCTTGACCTACGAAGAAATTCTGGTTCAAATCCTTGATTATCAGATTCGTAAGTTGAGAACCAAGGAGATAGCCCCAGTCAAAGTCCTGTGGAGGAATCAATTCGTTGAGGAAGCCACATAGGAAGCTGAGGAAGAGATGAAAGCAAAATATCTGCACCTATTCATGCCAAATGATAAGAACTTTGAAGGTAATTTTCTTACCCTTAACTAAATTGATTGTCTTTTCTTGATTTGTCATGTCTATTCTTGAGTTCGAATAGAGTTGATTAATGATTGAGAAAGAGTCAAGAGTTTGACTGATAGATATGAATGTTGAGATGAGTTTGAGTCTATTCGTGCCTTGAAATCCACCTTTACTCATCATTTGAGGACGAATGATCCCAAGGGGGAGATGATGTAACACTCAATAAAATTATCAAAATACCCCTAGAATCGAGATGCATGGTTAAGGCATTTTATCATGCTCCGTTTACAAATCCTAGACCAGATATGCAATCAGTATGGAAAATTGAGCGGGAATATGATCTCGTTCGAATTTTAGAGCCATCGGATTGAAAAATAATTTTTTGATCCAAAATAATTTCCAGTGGTTGTGCGTGCCCAGGCGCGACACACTTGGGATGCGAACATGCCTTATATATTTTTTTTAATTTTTCAACGGGAATTGAAAATTCCTTCGAAAAATTTTCAAAAAAATAAATGTATAGGTGCGCGCTAGTGAAACTTTTTCTTTTATTTTGAGGGGCATTTCGGTTAATTTCTAACCCCTCCTAAACTCAAAACACTATCAAATTAGGTCATTTTGATGTGTAAATAGGGTATAAAACCCCATTCTAAGTCCTTTCCAAGTTATTAAAAAGTTAAGGTTTGAGAGAGAAGAAAAAAGAACGTAAGATCGAAGAATTTAAGAGGATTCTTGAGAGATTGATTGTCCAAGCTTCATCCCAGCTATGTAAGGCTAAACTAAAGTATGCGATTATTCTCTCATGTGCCCCATAGATGGTCATAGAAGAGCTGAAAGTCTAATGTGTTTATATACATGATTCTTGATGGGTTTTCCTGAAAATTATATTAATTACATGTATTTTTTTATGTTGATGATCATCATAAACTTTTTTATCGAATTGGATGTTCTTACATAAATTATTGCATAGAACCTACTTACTATGTCATAAAGATTGCATGAATGAAGATAGGGATTGAGTCTAGAGCCTTGATTGCTCCTAATTTTGGAGATTGTTCCAGAAAGGATTGGGTACGAAAGTGAATTTGAGCACAACTTTTCATCCATAAACAAATGGTCAGGCGGATTGATTGTGATTGTGATTGGAATGTGAGAATGATGATAGGTTGATAATATTTGATGGTCCACGAGTCTTTCCAAATGAAACTCTAATAAATTATCTATTCAATTATTCCCTAATAATTGTTCTAAGCCTTAAGCTATTGATTGAGAGATGAATTGATAGTATGATTGGAGTCTTTATGAGACCGATTGAATGATGAGAGCCTCCACAAGGTTGATTGAGGTGAGTTGATTGAGATAGTTTGATTGGTTTGACTGGATAGATTGTTTTATGAGCATTAAGTCATGGGAGGAGTATTAAGCACCGAAAGAGTAAGAGTTAATCCAACTTGCACTCTTCAAACTACATAGCCAAGCCTAGGTGAGGTCTAGGACCAACACATCATACTATGTTGAGGTTCCCTCTGATTAGAAGTCCTTGAAATCAATAAAGGACTTATAGATTACTGTCTCCATTTGGACTTATCCATTATGATTTCGATTCGTTCCCTACCCGGCAAGTGTGGAACGACTATGGCAATACCAGCGAGATTATTATACAATCATTGGCTCATAAGTGATTGTTGTTGAATAAGAGAAACTCTCAGGATGAGATGAGATGAGATGAGTCCGTCGAGATGAGCCTGATTTGATTGATGAGGTTTGATGGGTTATATAGGTCATTTGTCTACTGTCTATTCTTACTTTAGATAGACACTTGACATGTTGATTGTTATTATTTTGAGTTGATTGTTGTTTCTATGTTATTCTACCTATTTTGGTTTCATTAAGCTATTTTACATACCGTACATTTCACGTACTGACGTCATTCGGTGCTGCATCATTTTATGATGTAGATACAAGGATTAGAGATCATCAACAAGCACATCATTGAAGATCTAGGACGTTCAGCTGATTGGTGAGCCTCCCCTACTTTAGAGGATTCATTACTTTTATTTTTGTCTTACTTTAGAGTTAGACTTGCTTAGCTTTATTTTGATTGAGGTAGCTATGAGTCTATCATTGGCACCACCTGATAGTGATAGAGGCTTCATAGACTAGAATCGAATGTTGATTGTTAAGATTGTGAGCTAGTTCTTTCTACTAGCCTCTCATTTATATTATTATTTGAGATTAGATAGATATTCAATTTACATTCTTTATGTCTTCTGCTGATTAGTAGAGCTTATTGATTGAATGATTGTGATGGGGCCAAGTGGTTCATTTAGGGACTAGCAATACTCTCTGGGTGCTGGCCACGTCTTGGGTACCCTCCTAGAGCGTGGCAAATGTCACTTATACTTGTTACGTGTTGGTTGTCACTGTTAAGTGTTATAGTTGATTTCCTGATATTACTTTATGTATTTGGAGTCGACCGATGATACTTACTCAGTACATGTGGTTCGTACTGGCTCCTACTTGTATTTTTCTTTGTTTTGCTTTTGTGAAGTGCAACGAGTGTTCCATCGATTTCAACTTGCCCTCAGCTCTAGCCGGTCGTCGGTATATCCACTTCAAGGGTGAGCTAACCTTCTAACTTGTGTTAGATCTATCAGTTATGGCATGATGTTCTAGTTTTTGGACATAAACTATTTTATTTATCTATTTTTCGTGTTACTACTTTTAGACTTAGTATTTGAGATTAGATGTCCTCGATGTGATGACTTTTAGGTTTTGGAGAAACGTTATGTATAAACTTAGTGGTTTTATTATGTATTGCTTATTAGTTGAACTTCCAATTATTTTCGTATTTTATAAATTAAACAACTATATAGGTTGAGATTTGTATCGTTGGTTTGCCCACCTAGGAGAGTAAGTGTGGACGCTACTCATAACCTATTTTGGGTCGCGACATAATTAAACAATAACATAATTATATTAACGTATGTAAATTAATTTACATGCATCATAAATATCTTTAATTTAAGGGTCATAAAATTTAAAAGTATTCCATCATTTTTTTAACTTTGTAGCTAATCAAATTAAAAATACATAAATAAAATGATGAGAGTAGTAATATTGCATCACGTTAAAGCAACTTTTTGATAAATTTACTTAAACTTCAAAAAACGTTAATGATAAATCCATACGATTTTTCTCAAAAGACCTTATATGTGTGTGTGTGTGTGTAGCTTCTTAATTAATCAATCTTTTTAATTTGATTATTAACATGATACTTTGTTCGAACATTCAATTCTTCGAAATTCAAGAAACTAAGCACTTTGTTGTATTATTGCATCAATTTTCTTCCTTCTTTCACATTATTTGGCATGTGGCGCTTTGTTAGGATTTGATCATGAACTTTCAAGGAATGAAACTCAATTTAGAACTAAATGCAGGGGAGATGGAGTATTTATAGTTCTTGAACTAGCCCGCAGAACACTTTTTTTACAATTGGGGAGAAAACAATGAGATTTACACCAAACAAAATTTCAAAAATATAAACTTAATACAAGAAGGAGTTGTAAACACTAACTCAGGGACAACATTTTTTCTATCAGAAACATATAATTTCAGCAAGGATGACATAGAGAAAATCGATCAGAAAGACGTTAGAATTTAATGGGAGAAAAATGAAGGAGTTGTCTATGAATAGGACATGGGTGACGTGAGGTCAAAAGTACATATTTTTAGTCACTATTTAGTTTATATTTAATATTTTTATTTATCCTTTTTTAGCATAATTTTATGGATTATGCTAAATTGTGTATTTTATTTATAGAATTAAATTAACACAAAAATAAAAAGATTTGGAGCTTAAACGAATTAAAAAGAAAAAATTACAGAAGAAAAATTAAACAGACAGTTTAATGAATTAAATTAAATATAATAATATATAACAATATATATATTACTATATACATATAGGCTTGCAATTCTAATTGCAATTGAACACAATTGTGATGTGGCAACAATTGGAAGAAGACGCGGCTTACAATGACCTTCGCACACAAGCAGTCCAATTTCTTTCGATTTTAGATTTCCCAATTTGTTTTGGACTCAATTATTTTATTTCAAATTTTTTCTACACCTATAGATATTTCATAAAATTAGATTATATATAACTTTTGACCTAGAGAGAGATAAGAGCTGCTGTGGAGGCCGAAAAATTTTGATTTCATCTTTTCTTCTCCATTATTAATTATTTTTATATTTATCTTTGAATGATTTGTGATAATTTTTCATGTCTATGTGAAGTTAAACATCTCGTTCTAAGATTAGGGTAGCTAATAAGATAATTGTTTAGTCATTATTAATTCAAAATATTTGTTTATCATATTAATTATTCCTATATTGCTTTTATCTATACTTCATAGCCTGATCAACTACGGGGTAAATTAGTTGTTCATTCTAGATTCGAGAGATGCTGGAATAAATATAACACAGTAATATAGGGAGTTTGTTCAACTAGAAAATTAGATTGATTCGTGTAAGGGAGACCCCGTGACAACTACCCTTACATATAGCATGGTTCAAATACAGGAAGATAACATTAAAGCATTCTTATTGATTTTGTCTATCCCCGCTCAACGATATAGTTAGACAATCAACCCTGCTTAGGTAAATTAAACTTTGTAAATCAACAACTAGATAATCAAATAAATTAATGAAATTAATGCTAAACATGATTATTAGCTTAACCATAATCTTAGAATGATTCATTGATTGATTGTGCAAAAAATTTTTCATCTTGGTTAATTATTCACCGATTAAATAAATCATTAAAATCAATATAACTTAGTAAATAATTAATCGACAAGTCCTTTAGATTCGACATTCAGCTGTTGAAAAGAGTCACTATATTACTTGGATTGACCACGTACACTTGCATGTGTTAGGAATCAATAATGGGACTCCATTAATTGCCCAAGCAACTTACTCATTTTTCCATCAGACTAACGTAACCATGAAGGCACAAGACATCTCCTTGAATTCTAACTTACATAACTACAAAGGCATGTATATTGTCATATGTTGACACAAATTCGGAAGGTAGCAATGATTGGATAGAAACAAATTGCACAAATTCTGGTTGCTATACGCATTTGCAGTGCATTTAAACATACAAAACAGAATCTATTAATATTATGAACATAGACTATATTTCTATATATAGGTAATACAGAACAAGGAACATTAAAAAGCTTACCTCTCTATCAACAACTCTTTAATAAATAAACATTCGCTTCTTTGAATGCGGTACATGTTAGGTTATTTATTTTTCTAGCATATGATTGGTTTTATTAGCCCAACAAAATAAGGCCCATCTTGACTATCTCTTATCCCTTTATTTTCAGAAAAAGATATGTGTGTAAGTGGGTGAGAATCTAGGTGAGAGAGAGAACAAAAGAAAAACAAGAGAGAAGAAAAACTTTCTCCATTTCCGTTTTGAAAACCCAGCTGCAGAAAAGCTTCGATTCCCGGAGATTGCACCGTTGAATCGTCTTGATTTTTGGTATGGAGCTTCCTGACATCTAAGGGAAGACTTTCACTGTTGGAATTTTCGTTTTAAGGTCTGGAGCTCAAGTTATAGCAGTAGGACAGAAGCCCTGTTTTGGTGATGTTCTTCCTTTCTTGTTCTTTGATTATTTCCATATATCTTGATGTTTGATTCCAAGATTATGATGATTGTTGTATGCCTCTAGTATTATCTAGAAAAGACTTTGTATACTCTCTTGTGGTTAGTGGATTCTAAGCGGCACTAGGTGTCCCGTGGTTTTTACTCTCAATTTGGGAGGTTTTCCACGCTAAAGTTTTGGTGTTCTTGTTGTGTGTTTTGATTACCTTCATGATAATGTTTGGGGGCTGATTTGATACTGTTTTAGGGCTGCTATAAGCTGAATCTTTAAGTTGGTATAAATATCTATTTGTTTGCATCCTAAAGGTCCAAACAGGTTGGGAAAGTTTTGGTCAAACGAAGGTTTCGCTTCCGTGTTAGTTGTATACCGTTTGTGGTCATTTTTTCCATCAAAGTGGTATCAGAGCCATTGGTTCTTGTTAGAGGATTGAACAATGGAAGCAAATACAAGTAGGATGATTAATTTGAATGGTTCTAATTATCATGTATGGAAAGGAAAAATGGAAGACCTTCTTTATGTGAAAGATTATTATTTGCCTGTTTTTAGTACTGATAAACCTGAGAATAAAACAGATGCAGAATGGACTATTTTGCATAGACAGGTTTGCGGGTATATTAGACAATGGGTTGATGATAATGTTTTGAACCATATTAGCGGGGAGACACATGCTCGTACTTTGTGGAACAAGCTCGAGCAATTATATGCTCGAAAGACTGGGAATAATAAATTATTTTTAATTAAACAAATGATGAGATTAAAGTACAATGATGGGTCTCCTATTACTGATCACTTGAATGTTTTTCAAGGTATTATAAATCAGCTTGCAGGTATGGGCATGAAGTTTGAAGATGAGATTCAAGGCTTATGGCTTCTTGGTACTCTACCAGATTCTTGGGAGACTTTTAGGACATCATTGTCCAACTCTGCACCAGATGGTATTATTACCATGGAATTGGCTAAGGCTAGTATTCTGAATGAAGAAATAAGAAGAAAGTCACAGGGTTCTTCTTCACAGTCAAATGTCTTGGTCACAGAAAGGCGGGGGAGAAGTCAAAGTAAAGGTCCTAGTAACAGAGGTAATCACCGAAGTAGTTCCAGTAT
>DF357973.1:99142-109402 GCA_000787875.1 Solanum virginianum | reverse complement strand
ACGTCTCTAGGTACTTTGTCATAAGCCTTCTCCAAGTCAATGAACACCATATGCAGATCCTTCTTTCTATCCCTATATTTCTCCACTAACCTCCGAACCAGATGGATAGCTTCTGTAGTCGACCTCCCCGGCATGAATCTGAACTGATTCTCTGATATAGAAACTCCCCCTCGTACCCTCATCTCTATTACTCTTTCCCAAACCTTCATCGAGTGGCTTAACAATTTAATACCTCTATAGTTGTTACAGTTTAACCTTCCTAAAAGACCTAAACAATATATCAAAAGGTTCAAACTCATTACACTCATCTCAAATACACTCTCAATTCTCTTAAAAGCCTCCACCAAGACCCAATTCAATTTCAAGGAAACCCAAGAACAAGATTGGATTCAAAAAGATCATTTCCTAGCCTCCATTCTTCCTAATCTCAATTTCAAGCAACTCTAGACCTAAGGTATGTGGGTTTCTTTCATGAGTTCCTTTCACCCATGATACCCAAGCTTCTTTTTACCTAAATTATATGATTTAAAGTTGAGTTTACAAATGAATTTACTAGTATGAACATGTTTATGAACTATGTTAAAGCTATGTAAAGTTGTGACTATTTTGCTATGTTGTGAGCTATATATCTTGGATCTATTGTAAGTTTTGATGAGGGGTTTTGATGTGATTGTCTTGCGGGTGTTGCAAGGTGTTGTTTTATTGTTTTATAATAGATTTTCTAGCATGATTTCATCTTTAAATTGCATGGTTTTTTACCCCCACTACACATGCCCAAAGTGTTTGATAAAATGTCCGGTTATGGTTTCTTGAGGGATTGAAGGTCCTAAGCATGAGATATGATATGACTGATATTATGATGATGAAATAAACTTATGTATATGATTATTCCTATATAAAGTGTTGCATAAGACCATATGATGAATCCTGTGTATAGTGTAGAACTCGACCATGCCCAATCTGAGCGAGGGGAGGGGGGAGAGAGGGAGAGGGGGAGGGTCTAAGCACTTGAATAACCTAGTGAAAGGTTTGTACTTCTCCACCTAGTGATGGGGTGGCATCATCACTAATCTAGATGGGGGTTAGTACTATCAACCTAGATAAATGTTAGTACTCATTGACCTAAGTGATGGGGCGGGGTCATCGTTAACCTAGATGAGGGTTAGTACTTATCCACCTATGTGATGGGGCGGCATTATCACTAACCTAGATGGGGCTTAGTACTTATCAACCTAGATGACGGTTAGTACTCATCCACCTTGGTAATGGGGCAGCATTATCACCAACCAAGATGAGGGTTAGTACTCATCCACCTAAGTGATGGGGCAACATCATCACTAACCTACCAAAGGCTTGTACATTTGGAAATCTAGCTTGGTTTTTTATATACATATGTTATCCTATATAAGCATGAATTACTTAAGCATGTTTACTTAAGCATTGATCATACATGCAATATTGTTATATTATGCCTATTGCCTATTGTTATACATTTTGATTATGATGCCTATCTCTTGTAGCATTGCATCCTACATACTTAGTACATTCAAACATACTAAAGCATACTTTATGCCTACATGATGTTTTCATGTAGGAACCGAAGCTTTATTTGGTCATCATCCTCCTCCACGTGGCTAGTGATATCCATTCAAGCTAGTTGGTGAGTCCTCATGTGCGAGGGCAAGATCTATCCTCATGTGCGAGGGCAATATCTATGTTCTTAAGCTATGTATTAAAGACTATCATTCTTTTTGGTATACTTTTACTATGAGGGTGAGCCTAGTTACTTCTCTTGGCCCCCGTTAAGTCCTATATTAGAGGTGTTGTTGGGCAAGTTATGCATCATGTGTGAGCTTTGACTTACTTATGATATTCTAGCTATTTAAATATGAGTCTCTCCCATAGTCCCAATTCCCCTTATTTATGTTTCTTATGTTGTTTTCCATTGCTTCTGCGACCAAGAATGTGTAATGATATACTTCAAGGCTTATTTAGGGTTCCTTCGGGTTCCCCATTCGCCGGTCATGTCTAGGCCTTAGGGTTGGGTCGTGATATCTAGTTTAAGAAGGAAAATTTTATGTAGATTGATGAGTGTGAGAGGCGCTTCTAAACCTTGAAAGATAAGCTTGTGTCTGCTCATATATTATCACTACCGAAAGGAATAAAGGGATTTGTTGTGTATTATCCGAGTAAGGCTAACATGGTGGCAAATGCTTTGTACAGGGTGTCTATAGGTAGCCTAGCTCATGTTGATGGAGGTAATAGGGGGTAGCTAGGGAGGTCTATCGTTTGTCTAGATTTGGAGTTAGGTTGGGGGAAGTGGATAATGGTGTTGTTGTTGATGGTTCTAAATCTTCATTGGCTGAGGAGGTGAAAGCTAAGCAAGATCTTGCTCCCTCCTTGTTGGAATTAAAGGCCTTAGTTGGTGATGGGAAAGTGGAGGTTTTCTCCTAAGGGGGAGATGGTGTACTCAGATACCAAGGTAGGTTATGTGTGCTTTATGTTGATGGGTTGAGAGAGAGAATCCTTGATGAGGTTCACGGTTCTTCCTATTCTATTCACTCCAGTTCTACTAAAATGTATAAGGATTTGAGAGAGGTGTATTGGTGGGGAGGCATGAAGAAAGATATTGCAAAATTTGTGTCCGGATGCCATAGTTATCAACAAGTCATAGCCGAACATCAAATGCCAGGTGGCCTAACCAAAGACATAAAGGTTTCTACTTGGAAGTGGGAAGAGATTAATATGGACTTTCCAGTTGGGTTGCCCAAGACTAGGAAGGGTTTTGATTCCATTTGGGTTTTGGTTGATAGGATGACGAAATTGACTCACTTTCTACTGGTTAACACTACATATTGGGATGAAGAGTATTCTAGGTTGTACATCTATGACTAGGTGAGATTGCGTGGGGTTCCTTTATCCATCATATCAGATTATCAAGCTCAATTTACTTCACATTTTTGGAGGTCTTTCCAAAGAGGTCTTGGTGCAAAGGTTAAGCTTAGTACGACCTTCCACCCTCAAATGGATGGCCAAAATGAAAGGACCATCCAAACCCTTGAGGATATGCTTAGATCTTGTGTATTGGAGCTTAAGGGTAGTTGGGATGATCATCTTTCTTTGATTGAGTTCGCCTATAACAATAACTATCATTCTAGCATTGGTATGACTCTTTTTGAGGCCCTTTGTGGAAGACATTGTAGATCAACGATTGAGGAATTTGAAATTGGTGAGGTGGCTTTGTTAGGACCAAATCTGGTTATGGTGCCTCTTGAGAAGGTTAGGATGATTAGAGAAAGATTGAAGACGGCTCAAAGTCACCAAAAGACCTATGCCGATGTGAGGAGAAGGGACCTTGAATTCAAAGTTGGTGATTGGGTGTATTTGAAAGTGTCACCCATGAAGGATTTGGTCCGCTTTGGTGAGAAGGCCAAGTTGAACCCTAGATATGTAGGCCCTTATAGGGTGATGAGAAGGATCAGTATGGTGGCCTAGGAGTTGGATTTACCTATGGAAATGAAATTAGTTGATTCGATCTTTCATGTGTCTATGTTGAGGAAATGTGTGGGTAATCCCAATGCTATAGTGCCTCTTGATATTGTGGGGGTAGTTGAAGACAACGCTACTTATAAAGAGGTTTTGGTTCAGATTTTGGATAGGCAAGTGAAGAGATTGAGGAATAAGGATTTCCATTAAGGTACTTTGGAGGAATCAAGTCGAATGTGCTACATGGTAGGCCGAAGCGGACATGCAATAGTGATATCCTTATCTTTTCTACTCTACTCAAGCCTAAGGTATCACTCTATGTGATTTCAAGTCTAAGTTAAGCCCATGACATATGCATATATTCATGTTTAAATTGATCAGTTCATCATGATTTTACACTTATGTTGAGATATTTGAAATGATGTTTAAGTGCATTGTTGCATCCTTATATGGGCTGAAATTATCATGTATATGTCTTTTTGACATTTGGGGACGAATGTTCCCAAGGGGAAAATATTGAAACGACCCAAAAAGTGCCCGAAAATGTGCCTTGGAAGTGCTCGGAATCGTATTTTCTATATATCTCAAAATCTGTGTGTGATATTGAAAATTTGACTTCATATTCTTGTTCAGGGGGTCAAATTGAGTGAAAAATGGGTCTAGCCCTGATTTAAGAGCAACCATATCAAAATTTGGAAATCACAAAATGCGATTTCCAAAGAGGTTTTTGCATCCCTGGTGCGACGCGCCAAGGGCGCGCCTCTATGTATTTTTTGTCTAGTTTTGACTTCAGTCCAAGACTTTTAGGTCTTGGGCGTAAGTGTTCCCATGCATGAAAATACATATACTTTGCCTTATTTCACCCTCATATCATTCAAGACATTCCCAAATACTCATTCAAACACTTAGCCAAATATTTTACGCTCCATATAAGTATGATTTACTTCAGCATCATTCGCGCATGCCATCTTGTTATTATGCTATCTATTGAGTATTATTATGCATTTTGCCTATGATGTCTATCTATTGTTGCGTTGCATCCTACATATTTAGTACATTCAAATGCACTAATGCATACTCTATGCCTACATGACATCACTATGTACGAACCAGAGCACCACTTGATCATCCCCCCTCCACGTGGCTAGACCAATTGCCTCCCAAGCAGCTTGTTGGTGAGTCTACCATTTCGGGGATGTTGCTTATGATCTCTTTCTATGTACTAATACTATGTTTCTTTTGCTTATGTATTGACTATGAGGGTGAGCCCGGTTGCTTGTCGTGACCCCCGCTCTTATCTATGTAGTAGAGGTGTTGTTGGACATGCTATGTATCTATGCTATGAGCCTTGACTATATTTTTCTTGATGTCTATGATATGAAAGTATTCCCTTAGCCCCGGTTGTCCCATTTTATTATTTGTTGATGCTTGCTTTATTGCTTCCGCGAGCAAGGATTTGTAATGATGTTCTAAGAGGCTTGCTTGGGGTCCCTTCGAGTTCCCCTTGTGCCGTGTCACATCTAGGCCCTATGCTTGGGTCATGACAACATATTAGTTAAGTGAATTTATGATAATGAAAGGATGGTATTTATGTGATGATTTCATGATATGTATCTATAGTGTTGTGAGTTGACCATAACTAATTGAAGGGTTGATACCTTAGTCACCTCGGATAGGGGTGGTATGCCAGCAACCAATAGAGGGGTTGATACCTCAATCACTTTCGATGGAGGGTGGTCATGTCCGTCAAGCAATTGAGGTGTTGATACCTCTATCGCATCGATGGGGTGGTAAGCCATCAACCAATTGAGGGGTTGTTACCTCAATCACTTCCAATCGAGGGTGGTCATGTGCATCAACCAATTGAATGGTTAATTCCTCAATCACTTCTAAGTGGTGTTCTACCTTGGATTCCAAGTACTAAGTTTATTTGTCTATGATGATGGTCTCTTCCTTCATATGTATTATGTCCTATATAAGCAACTCTTACTTCAGGTATCATTCATATATGTCATATTATTATTATGCTATCCATTGCTTATGATATTGCATTTTGACTATGTTGCTTATCTCTTATTGCATTTCGTCCTACATACTTAGTACATTCAAAGGTACTAATGCATACTCTATGCCTACATGATGTTACCATGTAGGAACTGGAGCTCCTCAAGATCATCCTCATTCTCCGTGTGGCTAGTACTATCTCTATAAAGAAAGTTGGTTAGTCCTTAATTTTGAGGACAATGTCTTTAATCTTATGATATATATAAATACTCTCTTTCCTTTTTATATGTTTTGACTATGAGGGTTAGCCTAGTTGCTTGTCTTAGCCCCTGCTAAGTTCTATGTTTTGAGATGTTGTTGGATAGGTGATGTAATGATGCTATAAGCTTGGCTCCCTTTTGACTCTTTTGATGATTTGTCAAATGAAGGATTTCCCCTAGTCCCTTTGCCCTTATTTCTATTCTTTTATTGTTATTTAATTACTTCTATGACCAAGGATGTGTAATGATATGTTACGAAACTTGATTAGGGTACCTTCGGGTTTCCCATTCATTGTGTCACGTCTAGGCCCTAGGCTTGGGTCGTAACAACATCAATGTTATAAATTGCGTTATCTACTCATGTGGGCTATTCATGTTTGATATAATCTATTCAAGATAGTCCATTTCTCATTCTAGGATGAATGATCCTAAGGAGGGGAGAATGTAATACCCCGTAAGTCATATAATCAGATAAAGGCTAGAAATTTCATTTCCAGGAGAAAGTTTGCAAGTATGCGGACTTCATAAGGATGAAACAAGATTGTACATGGTTCTTTTACAAATATTTTGGCCAAGGGTACCTCCTAGGGAGCCCTTCACAATCCTTAGAAAGCACTACTGGCCGTGAAAGAGATCATGGAGGCTGCCTTGACAAAAAAAAGGGTTGTTTAGTTGAGGGTGCACACTATGATCCATTTCACATGCCGTGGTGCACAACACGCCACATGAGGGCTTTCATGGTGAGCCATTTTCCTTGAATCAGTGGCCACTTCACTCCACGGAGGGCACCACGAGCTGTGGTGCACTTCATGACTCATAGAGTGCCTTCGTGAAGGTGTCCAGGTGACCTTTCAAGGTCCATTTAAGTGGGATAGTACTTTAACCTCCGAAATAAGTTCCTAAACCATTCATATCACTCCATATACTCCATAACACTTAGCCTCTCATCCACTTACTCAAAAGCTTTTCGAATCGTCCTTTCAAGCTCTAGTCGAAGGATCTCCACGGAACCTTTAAGATGATGATAAATTCACTTTCAAGCCTTTCATAAAATATTATGTATGTGGTTTGGCATCATTATGGGTCTCTTACATCAACCCAATTCGAAAGGAGTTCCATTGGAAATGTTTTTTTGCATGAACCAATATAAAAGTCAACTTCAAATGATCATATCTTCTTGTACAAATATGATTAGGTGGTCCAAGACTACCAACTTAAAGCTCTTTGAATTATCTCTCTAACGCATTTAAATTTACCTAATTTTGAGTTTGGAGAAAGAAGTTATATCCATTTTTGTAAAATCTATCATTGCAGGGTCAGTTTCACGGACCATGAAAAGGTTTACAACCAGTGAAGCCATCCGTGGTGTTTTTCAAAAAATTTTTTAAGGCTCATTTTAGTAAGATCTTTTTGGTATATTCCCCTAACTCTAAGGATATTTTTTATCTCCTATGATTCTAACATCCTCCTAAATCTACCCTTATGTATTTCATAACACCTCATTCAAGAGTAACACTTAGTGTCTAGAATAAAAGCTCTCCAAGTCTGATCCTCATGATTCAAGCAAGGATTCAATTGCGGTTTCAATTTACAAATAAATTCTTCTCAAACTCATCTTCTTAAGCAAGTTATCTGTGGTTTTATTCATGATTACCTTCCAATCATGAAGCCCTAAAAGCTATTTCTTCAATTTCGTGATGTCTAAGTATAAAGTGCAAGTGAGTTTTGCGATTTAGCTTCAAATTGATGAAATTAAGTTATGAGTTGATTTGAATTGATGATTTTATCATGATTTAAGTCTATTATGCAAATTTACATGGACTTTATGAGAATTGAAAATGCATGTCCCCTTCCAAAGATGAATTTATGCATGGGTAATTTCAAGTATGTTTCAATTGTTGATTTCTTTATGGATTAAATATGATTCCATCTAATTATGATATTTTAAGTATGAGTTTCAAGTACCCATGGTTTTCTCTCATTTCTTGTGGCATAAGTATGCATGAACTAGAATTTTCATAATATTAGTTATCACCCAATTATGACTATGACAATGACTATGATTCCAAGGCAAGTATGGTTAATACATGAAATATGATCACATAATGTCTATGATATGGTTTCAAGACCCATTGGTTTGCATACACCACTATGTACAAGTATGAATAAGCTATTTCTATGTATGAAAGTATGAAATGAAGTATTATTAGGCCTTTGAGCCCAAGCATTTATGACTGTGATTTGATTTGGCATGTAATCCCAAGTATGCTGATTATGAAATATGATTTGGATCTCAGGCCCTTATGCATAATTATGATTAGTAAAACTTATGCTCCTATTTCAAGCATGTATATGTATTCCCATAGGATAATGACTTAGCACCGAATGAGATTGGAGGTAGGGGATTATCCCCAAGGGTCCTTACATAAACCCTACTTTCTCATAAATACGTGCCACCGTAGGTTCAGGTTTATTCCCCTTTAAGGTATTATAATGATGATGTATGTTTATACTACGACCCAGCGAAATAGGCAAGGCCAGTAAGGTGAGTGTATAGGCTACCTTTGCAAGTAGTCTAGTCTTTCTCTAGTGTAGAGGCAACATCGGGATTCCTTGTAATATCTCGCATGGTCTTACATGTCAGTTGAGGCTTCATCCTCGCTATGTTTATGTATTTTTGGCATTCATACAATATGGGTTTAAGACATTGTTATGACATTCTTTTCTATTTACTTCTTTCTTTTTATATTATATATGCCCTTGTCATTTAACATTAAAATGCATGTTTACCATGATCATATGCATTGGACACCTACATACTTAGTACAATCAATCATACTAATGCATACTTTTGCCTACATGATCTAACTATGTAGGCATCAGAGCCTTTCCTCATCCACCTCTTTGTGGCTAAGTTCATTGTGGAAATTTGCTTGTGGTGAGTCCTTTATTCGAAGTACTAGAGCCACCTTCTATCTACCAATGCTATATTATGGTTACCTTATGTCATTTACTTTGAGGGTGAGCCTAGGGTATGTCTTGGTCCTTATTCTTTCTATGAATTAGAGGCATTGGTTGACGTCACAAAACTCTATGTATGAGCCTTGTTAAGTTTAATGCTTATGGAGGTTATCCTTATGCCCTATATTATGTTGATGTTGTTGTGATGTGTTGATGAGATGGTGAAATTCCTAAACCCCCACTCCTATAGCTTGAGTCTTATGATCCTATCCTTTAGAGTGGTTTGTTATTGAATATGTGATGGCAAGTCCTATGTTCCCTATCCCAAAATCTTAAGTTTCGAGATTTCGTGCCATACACTTACTTGTTGTAATAGTGTGACAATGTTTCCCGTTCCACCTTATCCTATAGCATGAGTCCTAAAATCCCTATCCCATAGTATCACTTTATGATATTTGAATTGCGGTTCCGAATTTATGTGGTGTGTATAGATGTTATGAGGATTGTTTGGGTTACTCTTGGATTTCCATTCACCATGTAACTCTTAGACCCTAGGTTTGATCATGATAGTAAGAGGTCTCCAAATGGGCTAGAAATAACGTGGTTTATAAATCTGAAAGGTAGAAAAAAGACCCAATCAACAATAAGAAAACTTTGCCGACAGGGACCAGAGACACCTCTATGGACTGTAGAAACATCTACAATCCATAGACAACCATATGTATAAATTAGGTCAATCTATAGTCTTTGAATTTCAAACTACGGAGTCATTTTATGACATGTAAATCAAATAATGACTCATCCTATATATTCGCAAAATTGCAACTATTAAAATCTCCTAACCTTTAAAGATTAAACCACAAACCGAAACTACAACACAAATAATTATGTATCACCCATACACGCTAGGCATAGAAGCCAATTACTGAAATTTTAACCTTCTAAGGATTGGATCTACGAAGCCAACTACTAACCATAGTTTCATCCATTAGTTGTCCGATTGGCTCATAAAATGTCATCTGATACTTGTCAATTTTTCAGCTTCTCAACCATTATTCTGCAATTGGGAAGTATGACACATGGAATAATATATAAATCATACTCATTTGCGAATCAATGCATCAAAATTTTTTTGCATTCTTTTTCACTTTCATTGGCTTTTGAGCTTTTGAGATGTTAAATTATCTGCCCCTTGGGACCATTTCTCATCAAATGAGATTCATCTAAGCATGTACAAAGTAGAAAATAGATCTAACAATCTAACATCAATACAAATGAAATCAAATTGCATAAAATCGAGGAGTGATTGACTCCAAGCTACATGGACGTTAAAACTAATTTAATAAAATACATGCATATGGAAACATGAAAATAGCTGAAACACACAAATTCAAAAGAGTGAACATGAGGAACCAATTCCTCAATCTAAACCTAAAATAGAGGGAAAAAGATTGGGGGTGTAATACCCCACATGTTGAAAAGCCTAGAAAATGGAAAAGTTGCAAAAGTTCTGAACTGGGTTATTGTTATGAGCCAATCTATGAATTGT
>DF357973.1:80796-97646 GCA_000787875.1 Solanum virginianum | reverse complement strand
GGATCTAATGTTGGATTTGATGAAGGGTTTTGATGTATATTGCTTGAGGGTATTGCAAGATGTTGTTGATAGTTTTAAAATGGATTTTCTTGCATGATGTCTTGGATCTAATGTTGGATTTGATGAGGGGTTTTGATGTATATTGCTTGAGGGTGTTGCAAGGTACTGATTGATGGCTTTACAATGGATTTTCTTGCATGATTTCACTCTTGAATTGCATGGTTTTACACTAGCACTACACACCCGCTAAGTGTTTGATAAAATGTCCGACTAGGGTTTCTTGCGAAATTAAAGGTCCAATGCATGTCTTATGAGTTGAATAGTATTATGATGATTATATGATGATGAAAGGATGCTGACATGATGATGAATCAATGGTATGCATATGATGTATAATGAGGAGAGGAAATGTAGGTATATGATAACCTTATGATGATGAAAGTATGTTATATATGTATTGAATTCATGAAAAATATCTATGATGTTGCAAGTCAATCACCTTGTTGAGAGGGTGTCAAGTCTGAATCACCTTGTTGAGAGGGTGCCATGTCTCAACCACCTTGACGAGGAGGTGCCAAGCATCGGTTTCCTTTTTGATGGGGTACCAAGCTTCAATCACCTTTTTGAGGGGGTGTAAAACCTCGTTTGCCTTTTTGAGGGGGTATCAAGCCTCAATCACCATTCAAGGAATGGTGTGAAGTAGCTCACTTATTCTATGATGATGGTCTATTCCTATGTATGCTCTAATTCTATATAAGCATATGATTCACTAACATAATTTAGTTTAAAAATCATTCATACATGTCATATTGATAGTATGCTATCCATTATCTATATTATTGCATTTTGCCTATGATGTCTATCTCTTGTTACATTGCATCTCACATACTTAGTACATTCAAATGTACTAACGCATACTTTATGACTGCATGATGTTACCATGTAGGAATCGTAGCTCTATTTGGTTATCATCCTCCTCCACGTGGCTAGTGATATCCAAACAAGCTAGTTGGTGAGTCCTCATGTCCAAGGGCAATATCTATGTTCTTATGCTATGTATTTAAGACTATATTTCCCTTTTGGGTATACTTGACTATGAGGGTGAGCCCGGTGGTGAAACGACCCCAAAAAGTGCCCAAAAATGTGCCTCGAAAGTGCCCAGAATCATAATTTCCATATATCTAAAAATCCATTCGTTATTTTAAAAACCTAACTTCATATTCTTATTCAGGTAGTCAAATTTAGTGGGAAATCTATCTAACTCAAATTTTAGAGCAGCCGTATCAAAATTCAAAAATCACAAAATACAAGTTAGGAGGGTCAAATTTAAAGGGGTATATCTCTTAGCGCATAAAGGACTGGGTGGTGCATGACCTACCAAATTAAAGCTCTTTGAATTATCTCTCCGACTTACCTAGTTCCACCTCATTCTAAGTTCGAATGAAGAATTTATGCCTATTTTCATAGAACTCATTTGTGTAGAAATGCAAATTCTAGTGAGTAATCCGCGTCGCAGAGTAGTGTTATTTTGGTCCTATTTTTTTTTTTGGTCCAAGACTTTCATGTCTTGGGCTTAAGTGTTCTCATACTTGAAAATACCTGTACTTATCCTTATTTCACCCTCAATCATCCTAAACATTTTCCAATACTCACTCAAACACTTAGACTTATATTTCTCTCAAGATTCAAGTCCCAAAACCCTCATTTAGATCTAAAGAATTCCTTCAAGCTTCAAGTCTCCATTAAAGTCTTCTTCAAGAAATTCTTCAAGGTCAAGGAATGTGTTGTTGAACCATTGTGTCCTTTCTCCCATGGATCCTAAGCCTCCTTTTTACTTAAATTGCATGATTTAAATATTGATTTACTTATGGGTCTTGATTATTATAACTTTCACTGCACAGTGATTTCGGATATATAAAAGTATGATTGTTTTAGCATATTTGGAGCTATAAATCTTTGATCTAATGTAAGATTTGAGGAGGTGTTTTGATTTATATTGCTTGAGGGTGTTGTAAGGTGTTGATTGATAGTTTTACAATGGTTTTTCTTGCATGATTTCACTCTTGAATTGCATGGTTTTACATTAGCACCACATACCCTCGAAGTGTTTGATAAAATGTCTTTTAAAGGATTCTTTAAGTTTTGATAACCTATTGGTTGGGTTATGATTCAAGTGACCCTATAATGATTGCGAGCTTTCTAAAGATGTGTCTAAGTCATGAAAATGTTGATGATGTTATAGGGTTGGATTAAACCCCTTTTTCTAAGATTATATACCTCTTGTGAGCCTTTGATATTTGATGATAATGAAAGGATAACGTTGATGGTGATCTATTCTTATGATTGGAGTTAAGCTCATTATATGAGATCAATGATTTTAAGAGCTACTCCTGCCATGTCTCTATATTTATTGCAAGTTATTAAAGTATAATTATCTTATATATTTCATAGAATTAGGCTTAGCGCTGGTGGACTAAAGGCGAGTCCCCAACTCCTAGAACTACGTGCCACCATAGGTAAAGGGATCAGAGGTGAGTCCCCAAATCTCTAAGAGGTGAGTACCCTAAATATGAGGGCTTGAGGTGAGTACTCGAGTCCGTGCTAGAGGTAAGTACCTGAGTCCAAGAACTAGAGGCGAGTACCCAGTTCACACAAGGCTTAGTACCATCCCTCTTTCATCCGGTGTAGGGTTGACATTGGGATTCTGAGTTGTAGCTCACTTAGTCTTATGTTATGTCAGTTGAGGTCTCTTCCCACACTTATGTATAGAGAGTTAAATGAATTGTAAGCATGTTTTATTTCACGCATCATTGATACATGTCATATTGTTATTATGCTATTCATTGCTTATTCTTATTATTATTATTATGTATTTTGATTATGATGCCTATCTCTTGTTGCATTGCATCCCACATATTTAGTACATTCAAACATACTAATGCATACTCTATGCCTACATGATATTACCATATAGGAACCAGAGCTCCATTTGCTCATCATTCTCCTCCACGTGGCTAGTAATTCGCCGGTCACATCTAGGCCCTATGCTTAGGTTGTGATAAATTATATTATTTTTATGATTTTCAAGTGAATTCATGTGATTTCAAATATATGATGACTAGGGCTTATTGAATTGATGTGGATTCCTTTATTAATGATCCAAATTAATTGCAAATGCTTGCTAGTTACACGATTTTCTTCTAATCATATGATTTTAGCTCAGTTGCTCAAGAATCCACACATGGCCATAGTTTCCTATGATAAAGTTATTATTTTCATGAATATGTTTCTAAGTTTGAAAGTATGATATAATGATGAGACTGATTTAAGACCCTAAAGTTGCTGAAATGATGATAAGATGGAGAGTATACCCACACTATATGCAAAGTTATGTAGATGAACTATTCCTATGATATGAGATATTTTCATAAAGTTATAATACCTATTTTTACAGATTCTGAAAGTATGATTTCTTAACTGTGATGATTATAATGAATATTCATGATTATGCATCCTATGGGATTTGACTTAGCACCAAATGAGCTTTTGTGAGGGGGACTATCCCCAGGGGTGCTTATATAAATTCCCAATCTCATTACTACATGCCACCATAGGTTTATGATTATGTGCCTAAAAGGCTTGCTAATGGATTTATATAGATTATGTTCATGTGATACTCACAGTGATATAGTTAGGCCTAAAGAGTGGGATCTTTATGTTCATGTGGCACTCACTATTCTATGGTTAAGTCTAAAGATTCAGGATGAGTCTACCTCTTGGAAAAATGGACTCCTCATTTGCTCGGTGTAGAAGGAACATAAGGATTCCATGTAACAGTCTGCAAAGTGTATTATCGGTAATGGTCTTATTCCCACATATGTATTCTATGTTATGATAGGTTTTATGATGCTTCCATTCATTGTTTTAAACATGTATTAGTCATTCATATCTTGTCCTTATTCTATTACCATGATTATGCATATTGATATTATGTTATGATGGTTGCTTGATGCATGGCATACCAATATACTTATTACATTTCATGTACTAACATATTCCCTTTGCATACATGATCTAATCATGTAGGGATCGATAACAACGAGACTGTTCCTCCTATTTTTGTCTAGACTTTTGTTGTGCTTTGAAGATTGTAAGTGAATTCCCATGCTTTGGGACAAACATTGTTCATGTTATGCTTTCATATACTGAGACCTTATGATTTCATGTGTTATTCTATCTTGAGGGTGACCTAGTAACATGTTTTAGATCCATCCAAGATCAGTTACATAAAGACATGTTTTGGACTTTTGGTGTTGCCTCTAAGTAAAATTATGACTCTTATATTACTATGTGCTCTTTCTTACACTCTTATGAATTGCTTACTTTAACTTATGTATGCTTATGATATGAACTAGAGGCTTGGATGGGGCATCTTCGGGTGTCACATTCGCTATGTCATGGCTAGGCCCTAGGTTCGGGTTATAACAAACTTGGTATTAGAGCATAAGGTTTGAAAGCATCCTAGAGAGTCTAACATTCCACATCTAGTAGAGTCTTGCTTATAGATGCGAAGCGTGCCACATCCATGAGACAAAGGTTATGCAATGTTTAGGAAATCTTCACTTCTTTTGTGATCTATGTCATGCCTTCAAAACTCTCATTCTTCAATGTTTGTCATTTGATATTTCATAAAATGCCTCTATGATGTGGTCCATTGCTTAGGTTAGTCAATATTAATGAGGATCAAGTTCTTCTAGTTCTTCAAGGACCTCAAGCCGACCAAGTCACCAATGAGGAGTGTAGGGTCTCTATCACAATGTTAGCCCAAGTTATAGGTTCTCCAAAGACTCTTACTCCGGCTTCAAAAGTGAGAGATTTTTCTAGAATAAATCTTCTAAGGTTCCATGGTTCCAAGGCAGATGAGGATCCATAAAAGTTTATTGATGAGGTGTACAAGGTGGTGGAGATTATGGGGGTATCATCTTGGGAAAAAGCCGTGTTGGTGGCTTATTAACTTAAAGCAGTTACTCAAGTTTGGTGCACACAATGAATGTTTGAAAGGGTTAAAGAAGGTTCTATAAATTGGGAGATATTTAAGGCCACTTCTCTTGATTATTTCTTCCCACATGAACTAAAGAAAGCGAAAGTGATATTGTTTATGAATTTGAGGCAAGGTTATAAGGTCCCACCTGTGAGAAGTATGAAACATGTGAGAAATGAGTTTTGGAAATTTTTCTTAGTATCAGTTGTTACGAGGGGTCTTACCAGCAGTAAATGGTTCAACAGACCATACATAGTGCTCTTGGGTTGAAGGTCAGACTTGGTGAGAATAATAATTTTTGAAGTTGGATATATGATTTATTAGATGGCTCGTAGATTGACTTATGAGTTGTACTTTTATGAGTTTAGAATCAGAGAAACAATTCTAAGGATCCAAAATACTATCAGACGAACCCCTTACCTACGACCCATAAGTTGAACCACAACCTATAGGGTCACGTGGTCTTGTCTAGTTTAATTTTATAAGGCACAATTTTGTTATTTCCCAGCATTTTATGCCTATACTATGTCATTTTAACCCCCAACTAACCCCATTCTAACCTTATACACCCTCCACCCCTTTATTTCAATTCATTTCTCAAAAGCCCTAAGTCTAAAACTCTCCCAAGACTTGCAAGGCTTCAAGAAGAGGAGTCCATAACTAGTGTTTTAGGTTTGTCCTCATTTTTCAACAAGATTTTCCATTTCCAAATAACTACGGTATGTGGGTTTTGATTGTGGAAACCTTTTCTCCACAAACTCAACCTTTCTTCTTCTTCGTGATTACTTAACTTTTGAAGATACATGATTATTTTTAGGAACTCATTCATATATTGATAATATGGAGTATTTTATGATCGTTATCCTTGTACATTATCATGTCATGCAATATCATGTGAAACCTATGACTTTTATGTGAGGATTAGATGGTGCCCTCACTAAGTTTTATCATATTGTTGGTGGGTCATTTTGAATAATGTTTAAGGATTTTATTATACTCCTCTCATGGCATTTATTTATAAATTACGTGATTTCAACCTTATGTACATGTACCCACCATGAATTGATTTTAAGATGCATTCTAGGTTCTTAAGTCATGAATGCTTTGTGGCAAGATAAGTATGTTAAGCATGTGGAGACAAACAAGAGGGCTAATTACATAATTCTTAGAGCTACATAATTAGTCTTGGGTCTCTTTGGGCTAAAAGATAACAAGATATGTTTGGGTCCCTTCAGGTTCCCCATTCACTATGTCACGTCTAGGGCCTAGGTTTGGGTCGTGATAAGATCTAGGTTCGTAAGTAGTCCTCGAAAATCTAACTCACCTTGTTGAGTGGAGTCTTGTTCATGGTTATGAGGTGTACCACAACTATGAATGAGAGGCTGTGAGGTGTTTTAGGAAATTGTTCACTTCTTCATACTCTATGTCATGCTTTAGATTCGAAATAAGGTTTCCTATCTCGAATATATGATCTTTTGGTCTTTTAGTTCATGCCACCGAGATGAAAGGCACAAAGAGTTCCCACCACTGACGATGAATTGGCCCATCTGGCTCCACACACTTCCTAAGAGAAAAAAGAAGTCACCCATACCGAGTGCCAAAATATGTTCACCCTTTTGGCAATGGCGTGGCCAATCAAGGAGCTCAAACTCCTAATGTTTCTACTTTGAATTTGAGAATGAGTTTTATTGTTCAAAGGTAGAAGAAGACCCCCAATAGTTCATCGATGTAGTGTATAAAGTCATGAGGGAGGAGATGGTGCCCTTAGGTACCTCAAAGGTAGAAGAAGACCCCCAATAGTTCATCGATGTAGTGTATAAAGTCATGGATATTGTAGGGGTGAGCTCAGAAGAGAAATCAGACTTAGTGGCCTACCAACTCAAGGGCCTTATTCAAACATGGTACAACCAATGGAAGATAGAGTGGGTAGATGATGAACCTATTCCTTTTCAAAGTTGCTTTTCTTGATCATTTCTTCCTGATTGAACTAAGGGAGGTGAAGAATGACGAAGTTTATGAACCTCAAGCAAGGTTCTTTTAGTGTTGAGGAGTATTCCCTTTAATTTAAAGATCTCTTAAAGTATGCTCCTCACTTGTTTACCGATGCAAGGGCAAGTGTCATACCACTATGCTTATAGAGGATATGCATATATCTCGGCTTATGATGTACTGTGTGCTATCAAAATACAACACTTTTGATGCTTAAAACTTGGAATTTTGTGTGATCTCAAAGCGATGTTGTCATGACCCAAGCCTAGGGCGTAGAAGTGACACGATGAATAGAGAACTTGAAGGGACCCTAATCAAGAATCTTAACATATCATTGCACATCCTTGGTCGCAGAAGTAATAAAACAACAATAAGAGATAGAAAAAGGGAACATGGGGCTAAGGGACATCTTCCATATCATAAAGTTTTATCAAACCGAAAAAAATCAAGGCTCATAGCATCATTACATAACTTATCCAACAACATCTCTAAACATACAACTTAGCAGGGGCCAAGACAAGTAACCGGGTTTACCCTCATAGTTAAAGCATACAATAAAGAAAAGAGAGTCTAAACATAGCATAAATCCAGAAAAATATGTCCTCGAAGTTGAGGACTCACCAACTTGCTTTGAGAGGTATCATACTAGCCATATAGAGGAGGATGAAGATGATCATGAGGAGCTCTGATTCCTACATGGTAACATCATATAGGCATAAAGTATGTGTTAGTACATTTGAATGTACTAAGTATGTAGGATGCAATGCAACAATAGATAAGCAACATAATTAAAATGCATAATTAAGAAATAAATGATCATATAACAATATGGCATGCATGAATGATACTTGAAGTAAACATGCTTATATATGGAACATATTACATGCATAAGAATAGACCATCATCATATACCAAGCAACGTAATACTTGGAATCTAAGGTAGACCACCCATTATAAGTGATTGAGGTGTTGTTGGACAAGTTATGTAATGATGCTATGAGCCTTGACTCTTTTGACTCTTATGATACATTATGAAATGGAAGATGTCCCTTAACCCCATGTTCCTCTATTTCTATCTTTTATTGTTATTTTATTGCTTCCGCTACCATGGATGTGTAATGATATGTTAAGAGGCTTGATTAGGGTCTCTTCGGGTTCCCGATTCGCCGTGTAACATCTAGGCCCTATGCTTGGGTCATGACAAACTTTGTATCAGAGAACTAGGTTATTAATATTCCCCGACGTCTAACACACCATGTTGATTAGAGTCTTATTCATGGTTGTGTTATGCACCACAACTATGACTAAGAGGCTATAAGACATTTTAGGAATTGTTTCCCTTCTTCTTACTCTATGTCATGCTTTAGATGTTAAGGCAAGGTTTCCCCCCTAATGATTGCTCTTTCCTATGCGTGAGCATGCCTAACATAAGAGGAAGAAGAGCCTGCACACCCGAGGAACAACCGGCTCATGGTGAGTTCCGAGATGCTCTCACTTTGCTAGCTCAAGTTGTGGCTAATCAAGCCAACCAAGGGGCCCAAGCCCCTCATTCTTCTACTTAGGCATCTTGGGTGAGGGACTTTATAAGGATGAACCCACTGGAGTTCAATGTCAAACGACCCCAAAAATTGCCCAAAATTATGCCTCAAAAGTGCCCGAAATTATAATTTCTATATATCTCAAAATTCGTGCATGATATCGAAACTTCAACTTTATATTCTTGTTTAAGGGCAAAAGTTGAGTGGAAAATGGGTCTAAGCCCAATTCTAGGGCAACCATATTAAAATTCAAAATTTTAAAGTTTGCGATTTCTGTGGAAGAATTGCGCCCCAGGCGCAAATTGCTAGTATGCTATTTTGACCAATTTGTTTTTATTCTCGGTTCAAGACTTTTGGTTCTTGGGCCTAAGTCTTCTTATGTGTGGAAATACCTATACTTAGCTATATTTCACCTTCATATCATACATGACATTCCCCAATACTCTTTCAAACACTTAGACAAATATTTCACCCCAAATTTCAAGTTCCAAAACTCATCTGGATCTTAATGATTTCACTCAAGCTTCATATTGATGGTTGTAACAAAGGGGTGACTAGGGAGGTCCATCAGTTGGCTAGATTGAGGGTTAGGTTGGACAGGGTTGACTATGGTAATATTGTGGTTGTTGGTGGTTCAAAAGTCTTCCTTGGTTGTTGAGGTAGAAGTAAAACAAGATCTTGATCCCTCCTTGTTAAGATTTAAGGCTTTGGTGAATGCTGGTAAGGTGGAGATTTTCTCAGAAGGAGGAGATGGTGCCCTTAGGTACCAAGGTAGGTTGTGTGTGCCTAGTGTTGATGGCTTAAGAAAGAGATTCTTGATGAGGTTAATAATAGGGTAGTGCTACAAAGATTTAGGGAAAAGAAGTTGTATGCTAAATATGAGAAGTGTTAATTTTTGTTGAAAGAGGTTGCCTTTCTAGGTCATGTGGTGTCAAGGGATGGTATTAAAGTGGACCCTAAGAAGATAGATGTGATTAGAAATTGTCCTACACCATTGACCCCATTGGACATTAGAAGCTTCTTGGGCTTAGCGAGTTACTACTGGAGGTTTGTGAATGGGTTCTCTTCTATTGCTTCTCCTATGACAAAGTTGACTCAAAAGAAGGCTATGTTTGCGTGGACCGATGAGTCTGAAAGAGTTTCTAAACCTTGAAAGATAAGCTTGTGTTTGCTCCTATTTTGTCTCTATCGGAAGGGTTGGAAGGGTTTATTATCTATTGTGATACCTCCCGGATTGGTTTGGGTTGTGTTGTGATGCAAAATGGTAAGGTGATAGCCTATGCTTCTGGGCAACTCAAAGTGCATGAAAAGGATTATCCTACTCATCATCTTGAATTGGCCGCCGTGGATTTTGCTTTGAAAATTTAGCGTCATTATTTGTATGGAGTGCATGTTGATATGCTTACCAATCATAAAAGTCTCCAATATCTATTCGTATTTGCTTTGAAAATTTGGTGTCATTAAATGTATGGAGTGCATGGTGATTTGTTTACCGATCATAAGAATCTCCAATATGTGTTTACCTAAAGAGAACTCAACTTGAGACAACGAAGGTAGTTAGAGCTTCTTAAAGATTATGATATGAGTGTGCATTATCATCTCGAGAAGGCTAATATGGTAGTGGATGCTTTGAGTAAGGTGTCTATGGGTAGCCTAGCTCATGTTGACGGGAGCAAAGAGGTGGCTAGGGAGGTATATCGGTTGGCTAGATTGGGGGTTAGGTTGGAAGTGGTGGATATAGGTGGTATGCATAGAGGTGGCTAAGGAGGTCCATTGGTTGGCCAGATTAGGGGTTAGGTTGGGAGAGGTTGATAATGGTGGTATTGTGGTTGTTGATGGTTCAAAATCTTTCTTGGTTGATGAGGTAAAAGCAAAGCAAGATCTTGATCCCTCCTTGTTAGAATTGAAGGCCTTAGTGAAAGAGGGCAAGGTTGAGATTTTCTCCTAAGGGGGAGATGGTGCCCTTAGGTACCAAGGTTGCGTGTGCCTAGTATTGATGGCTTGAGAGAGAAGATTCTTGATGAGGCTCATAATTCTTCCTATTCTATTCACCCCGGTTCTACCAAGATGTATAAATATTTAAGGGATGTATTTTGGTAGGGAGGTATGAAGAAAGACATTGCCAAATTCATATCCCGCTTGCTTTTCTATCAATTTCTAATTCTGATCTTCCTCCCCAATCTAATATTATGGTACCGGTATAGACCGAAATTCCGTTATGGTCCAATTCTAATCGGTAATAAATATCGGGACTTTGCAATTGTCATACTTGCCAAAAAGTCAAAGTTGAACACCAAAGGCGAGGTGGCCTAACCCAAGACATAGAGATTCTTACTTGGATTTAGGAGGAAATTAACATTGATTTTGTGGTTAGGTTGCGTAAGACTAGGAAGGGTTTTGATTCTATTTGGGTTGTGATTGATAGGATGACAAAGTTGGCTCATTTCCTACCAGTTAAGACTACTTATGGGGTTGAAGACCATGCTAAGTTGTACATTCATGAGTTGGTGAGGTTGCATGGGGTCCCTTTGTCTATCATATTGGATCGTGGTCCTCAATTTACTTCACACTTTTGGAGGTCCTTCCAAAGGGGTCTTGGGACCAAGGTAAAGCTTTGTATGACCTTTCACCCTTAAAAGAATGGCCAAGCTAAAAGAACTATCCAAACTCTAGAGGATATGCTTAGGGCTTGTATTTTAGAGTTTAAGGGTAGTTAGAATGATCATCTTCCATTGATTGAACTTACCTGTAACAATAGCTATCATTGTAGCATTAGTATGACTCCTTTTGAGGCCCTCTATGGTAGACGTTGTAGATCACCGGTTGGATGGTTTGAAGTGGGAGGAATGGCATTGTTGGGTCAGGATCTAATTATGGAGGCTATCGAGAAGGTGAGGTTGATTAGCGAAAGGTTAAAAATAGATCAAAGTCGTCAAAAGTCCTATGCCGATATGAGGAGAAGGGAGCTTGAATTTAAAGTTGGTGATTGGGTCTATTTGAAGGTATCACCCGTGAAGGGTATGGTTTATTTTGGTAAAAAGGGTAAATTAATTCCAGGATTTATGGGTCCTTGTAGGGTGTTGAGGAAGATTGGTAAGGTGACCTATGAGTTGGAATTTCCAAGTGAAATAGACTTGGTTCATCCGATTTTTCATGTATCCATGTTGAGAAAATGTGTGGGTGATTCGAATGCTATTGTCTAATTAAAGATTGTGGGTGTTGTTGAGGACAACTTAACTTATAAAGAAGTTCTAGTAGAGATCTATGATAGACAAGTGAAGAGGTTGAGGAAAAAGGATGTTGCTTCTGTTAAGGTCCTTTGGAGGAATCAACAAGTTGAAAGTGCTACATGGGATGCCGAAGCGGACATGCAAAAACAATGCCCCTATCCCTTTTATTCTACTCAAGCTTAAGGTACTATTTCTAAGTCTTCTATGTTATTTCATGTCTCATGTTTCAGCCCCTATGTCATTTGCATGCATTTATTTTTATATTGACAAAGTTCATGGTGATTTTTACACTTATGTTGAGATTTTGAAAATGGTGTTTAAGTGTGTTGGTGCATTCTTGTTGGGGCTAATTTCTTCATGATTACACTTCTTGTGTATGTTTTTTTGACATTTGGGGATGAATATTCCCAAGGGGGAGATATTGAATGATCCCAGAAAGTGCTTGAAAATGTGCCTCGAAAGTGCCCAAAATTGTAATTTCCATATAGCTCAAAATTCGTGCGTGATAATGAAAATCCAACTTCATATTCATGATTAGGGACAAAATTGAGTAGGAATTGAGTCTAACCTCGATTTTAGAGCAACCAAATCAGAATTCCAATTTTTCAAAATGCAAATTCGAAAGAGCATTCTGTGCCCCTGGCGTGACGCGGCCAGGGCCCGGAGATGCCTAGTTTTTTGACTATTTTATTTGCTCGGTCCAAGAAATTTGGGTCTTGGACCTAAGTCTTTCCATATGTAAAAATACCTATACTTTGCCATATTCAATACTATATCATATAAGACATTCCCCAATACTCTCTCAAACACCTAAGACAAATATTTCACCCAAAATTTCAAGTCCCAATCATACAAGACATTCCCTAAAACCCTCTCTAACACTTAGACTAATATTTCACCCCAAATTTCAAGTCCCGAAACTCATCCGGATCATAAGGATTTCACTCAAGTTTCAAGTCTCCATTTTCAATCTTTATCAAGTAATTCTCAAAAGTTAAGGTATGTGGGTTTCAACCATTGGATCCTTTTACCTGTGGTGCCCAAGCTTCATTTTTACCTAAATTACATGTTTCTAAGTTGATATTATGTATGGGTCTTCTACTATGAACTATGTTGGGTTTTGTAAAAGTGTGACTGTTTATGCATGTTTTGAGCTATGAATCTTTGATCTATCTTGAGATTTGATGAAGGGTTTTGATATATTTTGCATAAGGGTATTACCAAGTGTTGGTGAGTGGTTTTACATTGAATTTACTTGCATGATTTCACCCTTGAATTGTATGGTTTTACACTGGCATTGTACACCCACAAAGTAATTGATAAAATGATGGTTAATGTATCTTGAGTTGTTGCAGGCCTAATGCTTGGCATATGAGTTAAGTGGCTTTATGATGATGAAAGTGTGATATAAATGTGTTGATTTCATGAGATGTATATAAGGTATTATGAGTTGACCATAGCCAATTGAGGGGTGATGCCTCAATTATCTCGGATGGGGGTGGCAAGCCATCAACTAATTGAGGGGTTGGTACCTCAATTATGTCAAATGGGTGTGGTAAATCATCAAATAATTGAGGGGTTGGTACCTCAATCACTTCTAAGGGCTGGTCTACCTTAGATTCCAAGTACTAATTTGCTTGGTCTATGATGATGGTCAATTCCTATATATGTAATATGTTCCATATATAAGCATGTTTACTTCATGTATCATTCATGCATGCCATATTGTTATATGATCATCTATTGCTTAATTATGCATTTTGATTATGTTGCTTATCTATTGTTGCATTACATCCTATATACTTAGTATATTCAAATATACTAATCCATACTCTATGCCTAAATGATGTTACCATGTAGGGATCAAAGCTCCTCACGATCATCCTCATCCTCCTCCACATGGCTAGTACGATATCTCTCAAAGCAAGTTGGTGAGTCCTCAACTTCGAGGATATACTTCTCTGGATTTATGCTATGTTTAGACTCTCTTTTCTTTATTGTATGATTTGACTATGAGGGTGACCGAAGTTGCTTATCTTGGCCCCCGCTAAGTTCAATGATTAGGGGTTTTGTGGGACAAGTTATGTAATGATGCTACAAGCCTTGACTCTCTTGGTTCTTATGATACTTTAAGAAACGGAAGATGTCCCTTAGTCCTATGTTCCCTTTTTCTATCCCTTATTGTTGTTTTATTTCTTTCGAGACCAAGGATCTGTAATGATATATTAAGAGGCTTGATTGGGTCCCTTCGGGTTCCCCATTCGCCTTGTCAAGTCTAGGCGCTAGGCTTGGTTCATGACAGATGTTAGTAGATTTAATGTGTTTTTATGTTTGTTTTGCATTATTACTAGGTTGGCTTGATTTTTAGGCTAAGTGTGTAGATTTTACAGAAGTCAAGGTTTCATAAGACCTTTTACAGACTATGGAAAATTCTACGGGCCATAGAATTGGTTTCTTACACCATTCCAGTGAAAGCTAATTTTCTGAAATCGAGTCTATGAGCATGCAGATGAGCGATAGACATGGTACCATGACTTAAGGATAAAAAAAATTGGGAGTGGCTGAAAAGTTAGTAGATGAAACACTTTACGGGCTATAGAACTTTATATAGATCATAGATGGGTTTCATAGAAGTCACCCTCAGAATTAAAGATTGACAACCCCTCTTTGGGGAGGTAAGTGGGTTAGTTCACCTGAATTGCTTTAAATTCTTCTAAGTCTATCATATTCCCTGTGGGTTTGGCCCTAACCTTGGGTAGGTTGTATATCTTGATAACGACCACTTTATTCTTCAAAAAGGAGGTGTAGCTTAGATGACATCAAGATTTTGGTGCCGTTGCCATGGAATACGACTAGAATTGTATAGTTTGAGTAGTTTTGGAATTGATCCTTATTTCCCTCATTTTATATTTTTTGTTATTTTTCTTCCATTTTAGTGTGCAGGTGCAGTGTATGCCCAACACGCAAAGTCTAGGCCTTCCCTTAACTCCGCTTGACCCAGAGATACAGAGAAAGTTGAGAAGGATGTCCCAAGATAATGAAACAACATGATGAATTTAGCTCTAAATCAGAACCACAATGAGAATAAGAATGATAACAACCTACCTCCTATTGAGGACATTGATCCATAGCCACAGGACTTCAATGCCAAAGTTTATCAATGGAGTCAATATAAGCTAAATCCTATGGCTATGGATGTGACTGGAGCCATTGTGTTACCACCACCATCGGATGACACAAAGTTCATCGTGTTAAGTGGGTTACTTCAGATGTTGTTGAATCATGGGTTATTTGCGGGCCTACCATCAGAGGATCCACATAGTAATCTACAGAACATTGTGTTTATTTGTAAAAGTGTAATGGGAACTCAAAATCTATCTATGGATGCTATGGGACTTAATGTCATCCTGTTATATCTAACAGAATATGTAGCACTATGGCTACTTGAGCTCTCATAGAGTTGGATCACTAGTTGGACTAAGTTGTGGAAGGACTTTTTTGAGAGTTTCATCCCGAGATTGAAGAAGCTCAAGTTGAAGGGTCAGATCAACAACTTTGAGAAACTTCCTGATGACTCAGTCAGTACTACATAGGAGCGATTCACAAAGTGCCTGAGAAATGTCCCTGACCACAAAATTTTTGATGATGCCTTGGTGGAGAGCTTCTGCCATACCCTGGATGAGAATAGATAAGCATGTGCTGGTACTATCATGGGTGACATATTTTAACATCAACCATTTGCAAGGGTGGTGAGAAGCTGGAAATTGTGGTCAAGATGAATCTTGCATGGGCGTTGAGAGATAGGTCCTCTACCAAGAACTCATGTGTTGTTAATATTAGTTTGGAGCAGCTAAAATAAATGTGGAGATAATGTAAGAGCTTTCCTAGATTAGTACTAACATAGAGGTAATGATGGAGTAGAATCTGGAACGAGTTAATGTAGTTGTTTATCAGCCTTCGCAAGTACCTATGGATGAGGAGCCTCATTATAAGGAGGACACTTACTTCATTAGTCATTACACAGGGTGTTTCCAAAGAAATGCCCAAGGGTCTAATCAGGACTTTAGGTGACAAGGTCAAGGAAACCAAAGTCAGAACTATAACAGAGATAGCACCTTTAGAAATTACAATCATGAGGTTACTATGACAGAAATAGTGGCTAGGATAGAGATGCTGATTAGGGTCACATAAATGCATATAGGAATGGTCCTTAGGTGCCACAACATAATTGTGACACCATTTCTAGTAGCTCTAGAGTTGAGGAGTTAGTTGATCAATCATTGAAGAAGGCAGATACACAGAATGAGACCTTAAATGGGATAAAGTTTGACATCTGTAACATTTATTAGAAGATTAAGTCTCATTCTGCTGCTATTAAAAAGCTGGGGCAATAGTTTGGTCAAGTGTCAACTCAACTCAACCGGCGATAGAGAGGTACATTGCCTAGCAACATAGTTCAGAATCAAAAGAATGAGAGGCAATGTATGGCAGTGACTACTTATGGTGGTAAGAGTACCATTGATCCTCCTATGCCGATCGATGATGATGATGTTTAAGAGGAGACAGTTGAGGCCAAGGATGCAGAGACTAGAGATGGTCATGCTAAGGATGGGGTGAGTGATGCTAAATAGGTGCTATAAAAGCTAAAGCCAATCCTTAGACCTCCTCTTTACTTCACATAAAGAATCAAATAAAAGAAGAAGGAAGGTAAGTTCAAACACTTTCTCTCCATACTAAAACAACTCTCCATCAATATCACTCTTATTGAGGCATTGTAGAAGATGCCAGGGTATGCAAAATTATGATGGACTTTTTCACAAAGAAGTGGACTGTGAGTTAGGAGCTCTACAAAGAGCTTTAAAATTGCAGTGCAATTGCTACAAGGTCCTTAGTGTAAAAGTGCAATGATCCCAATGCATTTACCATGCCTTGCATCATTGAAGATATGGAGTTTGTCAGGGAAATGTGTGATCTCACTGCCAACATAATTCTGTTGCCTTTTGCGGTCTTCAAAAAGATAGGATTGGGAAGAGATACAGAGAAAGTTGAGAA
>DF357973.1:49124-80768 GCA_000787875.1 Solanum virginianum | reverse complement strand
TCAAAAAGATAGGATTGGGAGTCCCTATTCCGACAAGCATACGATTATTGATAGTTCACCGCACGGTGAAGAAGTTAGTGGGGATACTTTATGACATACTCATCAAAGTTGAGAAATTTATATTTCCCGCAGACTTTATGATCATAGATTATGAAGTCGACGTCGAAGTCCCAATATCTTGTGAAGGCCTTTCCTAGCCATTGGTTAAGCACTAGTGGATATGGAAGCTGGCCAACTCAAGTTTAGATTGAATGATGAAGATGTTTTCTTCAACATCTGTCAGTCAATTAAGAGGCCAGATGACTTGAATAAGGATGTTTTGGCACTTGCTGAAGTCTACGTAAGAAAATTTTCCAAGTTGTGCCCCCGATAATAAATTAGGCGCTACTTGGGAGGTAACCTAAGATATTTTATGTAATAGTTGTAGTTTTGTTTATTGCTATAGGACTCGTATGTTGTTTGATTTTTCACATTTTAATTGTAATTTATGAACATTGGACTAGGTCCATATAGGGTAACAATATGTTCTCAAAAGAAAGTGCAGGTACATGATTAAGTCAGCTATCCTTGGTTGAAAAGGCATCAAGAAGTGTTTCTACAACTAGTTCTATGGGCCATATGTAAAATCATGACATATACATTATCTCGTAGAACAATTCTAGTGAGCAAACAGTGGTGCACTCCAGTCCACGAGCCAACTTTACGGCCTGTAGATAAACATTCGGGCCATGAATGGGACTCGTGTACCCCAAGTAAGTTATTTTGTTTTTGGCTAACTATGGAGGCTTCTATGACCAACACTATAATAAGATCTATGATTTGTATAATTCTCTAAAACCCATAATTGAGGTTTTGTAGAGCATGGGACCATTAATTTTGGACTGACCCGGTCAACCTATAAGTGGAAGAGGTTAAATTAATTTAACCTCATTCTTCCCCAAAAATACACAAAGCACCTGGCACCCCTACCCTTGTTTATCTGACCACCGACGATCAGCCACCACCTATTTTTTGGCTACTTCTGGCAACCCTAGGTTCCCCTTCCTTGCAGTTCTTTTAGTTCCTAGCTTTTTTTCACTCAACTTCGGTAAGTTCTTGGTCCTAAAACCCTTTTAAATACTGAACTTGTTATGATTAAGTTGAAATTAATTCTCATGCATGGTAATCGAACTAGTAGAGGTATGAACCCATGTTTGCCATTGTTTGTGTTTAAAAGTTAATCCTGTTGAATGTGATGCCAATGCTTGAAATATGTTAAAAGTTGGAGAATTGTCTGTGTGTCCATATCTATGTGTTTGAATGTGTTATATGAAAACCATGTTGTCACATGTTGTTTGATTAGAATTGACTATATGGTTAAAAAATTAGTATGTGAATACATGTGTGCAATGTGATGTTTATTTATACAAATGGAGTCAGTTAAATTGAGATGATATGTAAAATGATATTTGATGGGGTTTTATGATAAGAATTATATGTGGGATGATTGATGTTTGTTGAAATCATGCAAGGGTGTGTCATGTATTGCTTCGATGCTCTATAAATTGTAAAAAATGTCGTGTGAGGTCTGTTTTGATAGGCTTAGAAACTCAGACTTCTGGGTTTCTCACTCTATGAGGGTTTTCTATGGCTCATGGAAATTTCCATGAGCCATAGTTGCCCCTTGTATGAAAATCCAGAAACTTGAAGTTTCTAAGAGTCTATCAGACAAGACCTTCTATGAGTTGTAGAAAATTCTACAACTCAAAGACAGGTCTTGTAGATCCCTGCCTATAAAAAAATTTAAACACTGGAACACTTCTACAATTCAGTCTATGACTTATACCTTGTCACATAGATACAATTCCAGTAACAAAACTTTATGAACACTATTTCTATGAGGGCCTTCTATGGCTCATAGCTTTCATTATGGCCCGTAAAAATGCCATAGTAGACCCATCTGTAATCAAGTCTGAAATGTTTTTGCTTTTTGTTCCTTGACATGTGAGTCTAACCATGTTTGCTAAATATATGTGTTTCAGGTACTATAGTGCTAATAGCAAGACGTGAAAAGATCCGAGCCATGCAGAGAAGGCTGAACGATGAGCCTTCGTAGGATCAGGGCACCATCAAGACCTATGCTATCATTATTCACTCTTCCAAGTCTAAAGAGGGAGACAACAATGATAACAACTCAATTTAGATGACTCTAACCAAAAAGGAGTCAGAGATAAGTTCCAGTGATGAGTCGGAGATGAAGTCTTTTGCCGCAACACCTCAGGCATCACCATTGCCTTTGAACACTCTATCTAGTTTGTGGTGTGTTGACGTATGTGAGGTATCTACACATAGGGCATGTAGTGAAATAAGCGAGGAAAACTAGCTTGATTTAGTTTTTAGGAGCCTCAAATCATTACTTCTAGACTAGATAGTGTCTTCGGCCTTCAGGATACTAATAGCAAATACAGGCTCCAATGGCTGGCCAGATCGCTTGGGAAGTACTCCCTAACTATGGTTCCTGAGTTCTATGCTTCTTATGCCACCAAAGTACTTAACACTCTTTCCAAGGGAATGAAGCCCCTCGCACAGCCCAGATTGACACATACTAGAGTGAGGGTCTTATAGGTGGATATCTTCGAGATGACCATCCCTGGTATATTGTTTGGGCCTGAGTTTGTAGCACCTAAATTGATAGTAGAGCATGACCATAAATTTGGGCAGACCAGGGATAAGGCCCTGATGAGAGACTAGAGACATAGGGCTGAGTTGATGAGATGGGTTGTTGCCCAGATTGCAGAGCAGGGCCTGGACTTTTTATGTATAACCAGTTCATCTTAGCCCATCATAAAGGTGTCACTAAGCTTCCCTGCCAAATTTTGGTGTACTGTTGTGAGATCGTGGATCAGACTGATTCTTGGAGATAATACTTTGATGCTGGGTTATGCCATTTAGGTTACCAATATCTTTCCTAGCTATGAGATTTACTAGGTTAGCCTCATTGCAGAGTAGATACATGAGGCAACTATGAAGAGGTCTACCTCCATCCCCTTCCCATGCTTAATCTATAGACTTTGTATAAAGTCGGGGGTAGAGATGCTACATCACATAAACTCACTGATTGAGGTCCAGAGGACTTTGGATACTAGCCTAATCAAGGCTGAGGACAATCCGCAGCCCTACAGGGAGCACTATGCCAGCCCGCACAGATGCCAATGATGTTTGCGGTAAAGCCACCACCTAAGACTCCATCCACCACCACTGTTGTTGCTACTACTAAGGAGAGGACCTCACAGGTTGAGGTTCATATAGAGAGGGGCACTACTAGTACTCTTCCTCCTGCCCCATAGGCTGTTCCTACACTGAAACACCCACTTGCATGGTCTATATGTCAGTGACTTCCATTCAGGACATGGCACAGAGACTGACCCATACTGAGTCCCAGTTGACTCAATTACTTTAGCTGATCAGGCCCTGGTCCACTAGGCCATTTCAGAGTTTGAGGGAGGTATGTAGGCTTTCATAGTGGACACTATCTAGGACAAACTTACATTCGTAGATGCCCACAAAGATGCTTTTATGATATGGGTCCAACTAAGCCTTAGCATAACATGGCAGTTGATATGATGACCCTTCAAAAGGAGATCCAGCAGCTCCGGACCAACATGATAACAACTTTGGCTGCACTAGTGGTATTCTCATAGACTAAGCCTCCGGTGTCGGTGGTGGACTTGTTTGCTCCTAAGGAGCTATCATGACCTGAGCTTAGGTCCCAAACATGAAATGGGCTAAGGGGTACCCGAAGGGACCCCAAGGAAGTCTTTTAAAATATCGTTACACGACTTTGGATATAGTAGCAATAAAATAATAATAAGAGATAGTAAATAGGGCTAACAGGGGCTAGGGACATCTTTTATATTATAAATAACAAGAGTCAAGAGAGAGACAAAGATTATAACATTACACATGATATGCCCAACTACACCTCTACTACAAAGATAAGAGCGAGGGCTAAGACAAGCAACCAGGCTCACCCTCATAGTCAACATTTACATAAAAGAAAGGTAGTCTTAGAACATAGTATGAGATAATAAGTAATGTCCCCGAAATGCAGGACTCACCAACAAGCTTGAGTGGAATCATACTAACTACATGGATGGTGATGCTCAAGCGGGGCTCCGATTTCTACATGGTGACATCATATAGGCATACAATATGCATTAGTACATTTGAATGTACTAAGTATGTAGAAGCAATGTTACAAGTGATAAGCACCATAAGAAAAATGCATACCATAGGCAACGGGTAAACATATAGCAATATGATATGTATGAATGATACTTGAAGTAAAACCATGCTTATGTAGAACATAGTCCATGTGTTACGAGAGACCTCTTCAGTGATTATCCAATGCCTACCACCTCTTTGGAGAGGTGCATGAGGTACAAACCCCTTTATATGGTTGATAATGTACAAACCCTGTAATGTGGTTGATGGAGTACAAACCCCCAAACGTGGTTAACAAGGTACAAACCCTTCGACATGGTTACGTTGGTCTGCCACCTCCTGAGCAAGGTGATCAAGGTACAAACCCCTTAACAAGGTTACCCAGGCCTACAATCTCCCGAGTAAGGCTCGGTCATTTTGCCCACACCATAGAGATAATATTATATACGTACATTCCTTTCATCATCATACATCATTCAACTCATAAGACGTGCATTAGACCTTCAATTCCTCAATAAATCATAACCCAGACATTTTATCAAATACTTGGCTGGTGTGTAGTGCTAGTGTAAAACCATGCATTTCAAAAGTGGAATTATGCTAGAAAATTCAATGTAAAATCATCAATAGATTCTTGGTAACACCTTCAAGCAACATACATCAAAGCCATTCATCAAATCTCACCAGACCTTAGATTCGTAGGTCAAAACATACTAAAACAACCATAATTTCATGAAACCCTAACATGGTGTGCAGTAAAATTTATAATAGATAAGACCCATGAGTCTATCCACTTTAAATCATGCAATATTAGGTAAAAGAGAGTTTGGGTATCATGATTGAAGGGAATCCATGAAAGAAATCCACATACCTTGACATTAGATATTCTTTGAAGAAGATTGGAGATGGAGATTTTAAGCTTAAATCAGAACCTTAAGATCCGGATGCGTTTTAAGACTTAGGAGGTGAGATATTGGCTAAGAGTTTGAGTGAGTATTTAGAATGTCTTGAATGATATGAGGGTAAAATAAGGCTAAGTATAGGTATTTTCATGCATGGAAACACTTAGGCTCAAGACCCAAAAGTCTTGGACCGAGATAGAAAAATTGGAAAAAAATTTACACTAAGGCGCGCTCTTGGCACAGAAACCTCATTGGAATTCTATTTTAGGAAAATGAAATTGCGATTCATTTTCTCTAAAATTAGGATTAGACCCATTTCCAATACTATTTGACCATCTGAACAAGAATATAAAGTTATATTTTTGATATCACACACAGATTTTGAGATGTATGGAAATTAAGATTTTTGGCAATTCTGAGGTACATATTCGGGCACTTTTTGGGCTCGTTTCAGGAGTTATCACAGGCTTTCAATGGGAAGACGTGCTATGTTGATGATGATCCAGACTTAGTGAGGCTTCAGGTGGGGTTGACAGAGGAGTAGAGACTTGATCTTGCCAGGATACGATCGAGGCAGAATGAAGAGATGAGGTAGGATTGAGAGCAAGAGAGGGTGAGGGGTGCTGGCCCCTTTGATCATGGTCCTACAACTAAGGAGGCCACCACGCAGGTTGAGGGTGGCAGACTCAGTTAGAGACTGGCGCATGGTACCCAAGTATGTTCTTTTTTACCCCTATGCTTTACGTTCTATTTTTGTGCATTAATGACAATGCAACTCTTTTTTGATATGGTTTGGGTAGTTATAGGCCTCAGTGAAGTCTGAGTAACCTTGATCTATAACTATCCCAAATTTTGAATCATAGAGTTTTTCTTGCTTATGTTCCTTTTCCCATGGATATTTAATTTGTGTTGAACCGACATGTTTAGGATGTATAGGTAATATTAGTAGATTATAGTGCTGAAATCTATGGAATATGTTGGTTTTTGTGTTTTTATGTGAAAAAATGGTACCTAAAAAAATTTTTATTTGTTAGTCTTGATAGCAACCGTGCATGCTTGATTATTGACTGTGCCTGTTCTGATAAGTGAAGATGAATTGAGATGAAAAGCATGATCTGATAGGCTTTGTTGATAGTGTAATCAGTGTCATGTGAGTGTGAGCTTTCTTTTCTAAATTCATATATTGTACTTCAATTCAGAACTTGCCCTATTACACTAACTTAGACTATAGGTTAATTGGTTAGCAAAAGAATCTTAGGCCATTATTTTTAATAGTCCACTTAGCCTAAATAACCAACCAAATGTGTAATATGTCACTTGATCCTAATGTTTGAGCATTACATGTACCCTTGTCCTTGTAAAACCCTAAGTTACGTAGCCTTATTAGATGTAAAATCTTGAAATTGGACCTGGTACTTCCTTGAACATTATTGATGTGCTGTCAAAATACAACATATTTGATGCCCAAAACTTGAGATTTTGTGTGTTTGCAATTCATCATTTATGGTTTTTATGTGTTTTTGTGTGTTTTATTATAGGAAAAGCAAGTTTGCACAATTTTGGAAAAAGTAGCAGGTTTTGCTAGTTTTTGAGGATATACGAGCCCCTCTACGAGTCATAGCTCAATATACGAGTCGTAGAGGTGGCCTCATGGAGATTTTTAGTGTTGAACCAAAAACTAAAGTTTAGCCATATGAAACCCAGTTACGAGTTGTAGATTATTCTTTGAGCCGTATTAGAAGGTTTCGTAGAAATTTACAGTGTTCTCTTGTATTGGACCAAGTGCTGCAGATATGGACTATGAGAGCACAATATGAGTCATAGATCAAACTATGACTCTTGAAGATATTTCATAGCAGTGAAGTACAAGATCCAAGAGCTGAACACGAAAGCCCGATTACGACTCGTGACCCTAACTAAAAGTTGTAACTGCAGGTCATAGGGTGCACCGACCAGATTTCTAATTAATTTAGGGTCTTGTTTGTAAATTTTATAAATAGTAAATATTAGGTCATTGAGTGCAGTTTTCATAGTTTTCGATAGATTACAGCAGAGAATAGAGTAGAGAGGAAACAATTAGATTATTTTTAGGGTTTTAGTTTTGGAGACTAAATTTTGGAGAGGAGATTTGATGTGCTATCAAATTACAGCACATTTAATGTCCAAAACAAAGGATTTTGTATGTTCTTAATGCGACTTTTTATAATTTTTATGTGTTTTTGTATTGCTCTTGCAGAAAATATAGGTTGATATGATTTTGGGTGAAAATTGCAGATTTTGCTAAAGTACAGGACATACGAGCTATTCTATGAATCGTAGCCCAAGCTAGGAGTTGTAGGGTGCCCTCGTAGCAAGAAACAGTGAGCAAAATTAAGAATTTGCAAAGTGAAGGTCATCTATACGAGGTTAACCTAAGAGTCGTAAGTCTCACTACGACTCGTAGGAGGTGCTCTAGTATGAAGAAATAGTGTGCCAAAGGTTTGGACTAAGAATTGCAACTCAGGACTATGAGAAGATACTACAATTCATATAACACATGATGACTCATAGTAATGGGTCATAGCAGTCAAGCCCAAAATTTCAGTTGCTGACTACAAAAGCTTGATTACGACTCATATGTCACCCTACGAGTCATATCTGCAAGTCGTAACTGCTGCTAGCTGTATTTTTTATTTTATCTTTAGGGTCTTTTTGTAAATAGAATAAATAGATAATATTAATGTTCTTCAGAGAGAGGCCTGACATTCCACAATTATAGAGATAACTTTGAATCTTCTTAGAGACTTTTCTAGGGTTTAATGTAGATTTTCATTATTTTATTTTGAAGACCCATTTTGGGGGATTGAAAATCCACATTGTACTCATCTTCCATTAATCAAGCTCGTGGTTTTCAATTTGAAGGTGTATTATTCTTCATTATTTTGGATAATCTCTCAACGATGTCTCTCTTATTCATTGTCGTTGATTTTGCCTTAGCCATGAGTAGCTAGGTACCAACAACTTGGGGTTGTGGGAACCATGAGTAGTTGACTTGAAATAACCTATACTTTGTGCATTTCTTTAGCTAGGTTTTTGCATGTATTGTTTATTTTCCTTCGTTTTGAATGTTGTTTGGTGATGGTCTACACCAAACTCCGCCTACAATCACGATCCCAACCAAGGTAGTGACGAATACGAAAAGGAAAGTAGATGCCAAGATTCAATTGATGTGTTCTCATCTAATCAACCAAACCTGACCAAGGCGAGGTTGACTGGGACAATGGGTAATAGTTAGTTGGAATACTATGAATGTCGAGCAAGCGCCATGGTGAAATTCAACCTTCACCTTCACAAGAGGGCTGGAAGAACCTAAGTTGCCATCTTGCATGCAATGACTTGACCGGAGTTATGTTGTTAGGGTAATTTAGTCAACGAAGCATGGGGAACACAATTCCCAAGTTGTCCCTCGATTTGCTTATCTTCTTGCATAAGTAGTGTAGTGTTTAGTTTTTGTTCTTCATTTTGAATCACAAAATATCCCCCTCCCTATTTTAGAGAATTTAGTGATCGATGCTTGAAGTGATTGGTAGTGGATCAACGTAGTCAATCCCTGTATTCCCTGTGGATTCGACCCTAACCTCTGGTTAGGTGTATACTTGACTACGACCGCTTTACTGTTGGTACGTGAACATAAAAAATTATGGTGCCATTGTCAGGGAATATGGTTCTTGACTTGATTTCACTAGTAGTTAGTTCAAGTATTAATTTCTAGATTGTCTTATATATTACTTTTTTTTGCTTTGTTTTGTTTCTTTCCAGGGTGTCCCTGATCACAACATTAGCCTTCACGTACATCTATGTACAAGGAGCTATATTATGAGGAGGACACTTGGTTTTTCACCGATCAGATGTGGGGTTTTCAGACCAATGTCCAATAGTCCAGTGATGACCATTGGCATCAAAATCAAGGAAACTATAATTGGACCCATGGAAGAGAATTTTCTTACAGAGATAGCTAGGGTGGTTATTATGGGAAAAAAAGGGTCCAGATAGTACATTAAAACATACAAACGCATACTCTACGCCTACAAGATGTCACCATGTAGGAACTAGTGCACTGTTTGATCATCCTCCTCCTTCATATGGCTACTATGATTGTCTCTCAAGCTTGTTGGTGAGTCCTACATTCCGGGGAAGTTGCTTATGATCTCTTGCTATGTACTAAAGCTACCTTGCCTTTATTTCTGTATTGACTATGAGGGTAAGCCCGACTATTTATCGTAACCCTCGCTCTTATCTCTATAGTAGAGGTGTAGTTGGACATGATATGTATCTATTCTATGAGTCATGACTCTCTTGTTTCTTGATTTTTATGACATGGAGGTTTACCCTTAGTCCTATTTCCCCTTGTTTATGCTTATCACTTATTGTCATTTTAATTGCTTCTGCGATCAAGGATGTGTAATGATATATTATGAGGCTTGCTTGGGGTTCCTTCAAGTTCCCCATTCGCAGTCACTCTAGGCCCTTGGGTTAGGTCATGACAGTGATTCCTCAAGATATGGTGATAAATGACGATGTCACTGAAGTTACACATCATTTTTCAGGATAAAAAAGTTGTTGTCAAGAAATGGAACCTAACCAAGGTTAGGGTCTAACCCAAGGGAATACATAGACTTAAGAGAATTCATTTAATGCAATTTGGGTGATTAACCAATTTACATCCCCAAAAGCGGGGGGAGAGGGGTTGCAATAATCAATTGAAAAGTAAACCTAACTAACACACAAGTTGAATCAATATTGAGAGAAACTAGGGTATTGTGTTCCCCATGATTCCCTAACTTAGTATCACTAGATAACCTAATTCTTTTCTAGCATATAGTATGCAAGATGGTAAGTTATGTTCACAAAACCATTTAGTCTAGGCGAGAGGCAAATTTCACTACGTGACTTGACCCATCTCCACAATATGCATCACTAACCCTTACCTATTAGTCATTGTACAAACTCCCTTTGGCCCAGTTCGGTTGATTAGACGAGAACACATCAATCGAATCCTGTTAATTAATCTCTTTTCCTATGCATTACTACCTTGGTACAGTCGATAATACTAGGCAGGTTCTAACGTTGGTACCACTAGAAAACATGAAAAATAAAGAGAATTAATTAATACATGCATGCACACCGTCCAAGAATTATGAATTATCTAGTTTTACCTTATTAATTCTTCATGGTTCCCACAACCCTAGTTGTGGATTTAGCTACTCATGATTTGTGTAGATGCATGACTTATGAGTTGGAATAATATAATAGAGAATTTATACAATTGAATTAAAAACAAGCAAATCCAACTTCAAAGAGAATCACAAGATTTAAGATCAAATCAAAGTACAAGTGTTTCTCAAAACTCTCCAATGTTATCTCTACACAATCTCACGGTTTTTCCTCTTTAATTGTCGAGTTCTCTGTGTTCTATCAATAAAATAACCTTAAAAACAATTTATAATATTTAAAATATAAGTCCTAAATACAATAGGATAGATGGGTCAGCACGCCTCACGAACAGGTTTACGTGCCATACTACATTCCACGGCCTATAATTGGGGGTCTCGTATAATGCTGTTGGAATGTTGCACTTCAAGTCTACGATACCCCTCTATGACTGGTAAAGTGCTTTATGACCTTTAGGGGGATTTCATCTGATAAATCTTCAGAAAGTACTTCATATCTTATCCTCAAGCGACGAACCATGTTCTACGACTCGTAAACCTATCCACGACCCATCAGCATGTTCATAGAACAACTTCAAAAAATCAACCCCTCACTAGAATTGTCCATGAAACCCACTTCATAACCCGTTTAGTGAACTACGGTCCGTAAGGGGTCTTGTACTACATAAAAATCAGCAACTTCATTCTTTCTTCCCAAAATCAAGGCCAACCTTGGAATCCTATAAATATAATACAAAAACACATAAAATCAACTAATATTGCATTGAGAACACACAAAATTCCAAGTTTTAAGCATCAAAAGTGTTGTATTTTAACAGTACATCAACACCCTCAACTTAAAATTGTTGTTTGTCATTAAGCGGCAGACTCAATCTATATAAGTAAAACAATTAAACACAGACCTTAACCCAATGGCATACATCATATCTATCTTATACTAAGATACCCACACCAGTTTTTCAAAACAGAATCAGATAGCCATCTAGAAAACCAATACAGAATAATACATGTGACAACATAACTATGACAAGTAAGGTCCTATCAGCAATCCACAATCATTGAATAAGTCTAACGCAAACAATGCAATGCAATTGCCCTCACAGAAAATAGTCCCATATCTGACTTCCAATAATGTCTTCATGTATAACCTTAAGACTATGCAAGATCACTCACTCTCACAAAAGATATTCATGTGTCATGGTCAATACCATGGACTTTCCCTTATACTCATGAACAAGACCTTTGACTACTTGGACTAGGATCAATTTATGACTTTATAGGGTTATAACGTCGGTTCAAGGGGCTTTGGTGTAACATTTTTGGAACATAGTGACTAAAGGCCCTCCTTTACAATCATTCTCCCTTTCTCCCATTTCAAGCTTTTCTAGGTTCTCTCTTTTTATTTTTCAGCTCTTTACCTGGCTTTTATACTTCATTTTTTTAACTCGCAACTAAGGCATCACTTATTTTTCCTGCACCCGGTACATGATTTTTCTCCTTTTCTATGTATGACTAATGTCATGATGCAAGCCTAAGGCCTACACATATCTACGGCAAATGGGAACCCGAAGTGACCAAAACAAGCCTTTTAGCATATCAATCACACATTCTTGGTTGCGAAAGTAAAGTAATCAACATCAAAGGAGTATAAATAAGGATAAAGGGACTAAAGGAAGTCTTTAATAACATAAACCATTGAAGACTCAAAGCTCAAGCATAATTACATCACTTGTCCAACAACACCTCTAGATATAAAATAGGCCGGGGCCAAGACACTTTCCCGGCTCACCCTCATAGTATAAAGAGCTCAACCTAAAGTGATAACATAAGCAGTAGTGGCATAGCTAGTGTCCCCAAAATTGAGGACTCACCAAATTTTAACTTCAAGATGTCCAAAACTAACCATATGGAGGATGAATGTGAGGAGCTCCGGTTCCTATAACATCATGTAGGCATAGAGTATGCATTAGTACATTTGAATGTACTAAGTATGTAGGATGCGATATAACAAAGTATAGATAACATAATCAAAATGCATAAGCATAAGCAAGAGATAGTGTAATATCAATATGGCATACATGATCAATGCTTGAAGTAAAACATGCTTAGTCATATCAAGGAACGTAAACCCAATGTGGAATATAAGTATGCTCGAACCTTGCACAAATATGTTTGAGATGGACTATATAACCACTCATTTACCTTACGATATAACATTTTCAGAGAGTGTTACCAATACTCCTACCTTACGACATAGTCTTTTCGAAAGGTAGTATATGATGTCCCCTACTTTACGATATAATCTTTTAGGTAGGAGCCGTGAATTATTCTACCTTATGATATAATCTTTTTGGTAGGAACCATGAATTGTACCTTAAGACATAGCCTTTTCGGTAGGTGTTATAGGATGTCCAATCCTTATGATATAAAATTTTTGGTAGGAACCATGAGTCATTCTACCTTACGGCATAGCCTTTTCGGTAGATCTTATAGAATATATATACCTTATGATACAATCTTTTCAGTAGGACTCATGAGAACAGTTCATCGAACCATCATATTTAATTATCAAGTAGGACCATCTCTTTTTCCCAAGAACAAAACAAGCAAGGGACCCCAATAATTCATTCACAATATCATAATTACTTTTTATGAATTTAATGCATGCATACACTCCTTTCATCTACATAAAGTCACTTAACCCATAAGCTATGCAATAGACCCTCAACAACCCAAGAACCCTTAACCGGATATTTTATCAAACACATGGCGGGTGTGTAATGCTAGTTCAAAATCATGCAATTCAAGAGTGAAATCATGTGAGATAACATAATGTAAATCAACCCACCAAAACTTCCTAACACCCTCATACAAGATACATTAAAACCTCTCATCAAATCTTATCATAAATCATAGATTAACAGCTCAAAACATGCTTAAACAATCGACATTTTATAAAACCCCAACATAATTTATCATCAAATTTCACAACTAAAGATACCTATAGATAATCTAACTTGAAAACATACAATTAAAATATAAAAAGAAGGTTGGCCACCATTGGTAAAAGAACCCAATGGTTGAAACCCACATACCTTAGACCTTAAATTTCTTGAAATTGTGTTGTGAAAGACTTGAAGCTTGGAAGTGAGTCTTGGAATCCAAAACATGCTCTTGAGTTTCCTAGAATTCATATTGAGGTTTTTATGGAGGCTCTTGAGAGAATTTGAGTGTGTATTCAAGTTGAGAGTAATGATTTTGATCCTTTGGAATAGGTTTTATGTCTTTTAGGGAGGTTAAGATAGCATTGGAAGTCTAAAAAGGTCATTAGAATGGATTAAATTCACGAAAATGCCATTAATGAATCGGAGAGAAAATTGATAAAGTGTCACCTCAGTTGAGGTTACACTGGTCGTGTGGCACTCCACGATTCGTGTGTAGTGCCTATGAACCAACACTTAGACAATTTTTGGAAATGGGAAACTTGGCCAACACTTCAAATTTTTGCCTAGGTATCACCTAATGGACTGGTTCATGGGTCGTGTGAAGTCACATGGTCCGTTTACTGGTCCATAAAACTATGAAAATTTCGTGAAAGTTATGAGACGGTAATTTTACATTTAGAAAAATCTTCACTCCTGAAGCCTCATGGCCCGTCCATACCACAAGACTCTTGTGGCCTATCGTGGCACATGCCTTGGCCAAGAAGTGGCCATTTTAGTCCCCAGGCTAGCCACACGACTGGTGAGATGCCACACGGCCCGTGTGCCTGCCTGTGTGGCATCACTGCACATGAGAGCTCTACGGAAACGGGCATAACTCCTTCATCCGAACTCGAAATGAGGTGAAACTAAGAGCATTGGAAAGCTAACTTAAAGGGATTTCATTTGAGCGTGGTTAAACTTTNNNNCGAACTCGGAATGAGGTAAATCTAAGTTTGTTGGAAAGGTAACTCAAAGGACTTTCATTTGACATATAATACCTCATCCAGTTCCATGTGTGCTAAAAGTTATACTTGTTTAAAGTTGACCCTTGCATAAATCGCCACCCGAAACTCAATCAATAGGGAAGTCTTGAACTCGTCAAAGTAGTAGAGTCTCCCACTAACCTAATACACTCCCCACCTAAACAAATGAGGCTTGAAACATGGATACAAAAGAGCATGGAGCTGTGGGATGTCACAATATCTCCCATTGGGAAACATTCATCCCTAAATGTCGATAAAACGTACACAAGAAAAGTAATCATGAAGAGTTTTCCCTATCATGGATGCAACAGATGCACTTAAACATTATTTTCAAAATGTCTCAACATGAACATTAAAAATCACCATAAACTTGTCAACATAAACTAGAATGCATGCAAATGACATAAGGGTCGAAACTTAAGACTTGAAATCGTAGAAGGGACTTAGTTTGCTAGCTTAAGATTGAATAAAATGATAGAGGTACAGATATCGCCCCTTTGTGCCCTCTCCACTCCCCAAGTGACACTTTTGACTTGACGGTTCTTCTAAAGGACCTTCACGAGCACTACATCCTTATTAAGCAACCTTCCCAGTTATCCATCCAAAGCATTCAACTCTTAGTAAGGAGAAATCAACGTTTTGCCCTAACTTCACTTCTTCAACCAAAATTAGTTTTGGAACCATCAAACCATTACACTACCATACATATATCAAGGTAGATTTTAGAGACCCTATTCATGAGATCCACAAACATAGCCAGAGCATAGGTTAAGCAAAAGATATTACCACCAACTCAAAATATTGAAAGGATATGAAGAAACTCATTGACTACCGAAACCAACTCAATAGGAAGGGTTTTAGACCCAACATCCCTAACCCTTACAAGATGATAAATGAAACCCTCAAAGATCCATTTGGGCCTAAGACAAGAAATAAATCTACCCGTACTTACCACTTTACAACCTTCCCACTCAAGTGCAAACTTATTAGGAAATTGAAAATCAACCCTACAGGTTCTACAACAAATGGAAGTATGATATGCATGTAACCCAACCACCCTAAGGACAACCTCAAATCTACCATACCAAATTGAACAATATCACAAAATAACACTTTATGCAATAATGATATGGGGCAATCCTCCTATAGAATTGATAGCCACAATAGACTCATTAATGAGGAGTGGACATCAAAAAGATTCATATAACTATTCGGGACACACACAGGAACTTATTAGCACAAAGGAATTGAAAGAAATAGTGACTCTCAGAACTATCAAAGCATGCACAACAAAATCAAGAAAATCCTTAACATACTAGTAACCTTATCAGGCACCTCATCCCCTCCTTGCCTGCTTTGAAAAGCATAGAACTGGTTGTGTCTTGAACCACCCCCTTGATCAACATCATTACCTTTACACTTGTCTTGAGCATATAGACAATCAAAAATTTTGGCCTATCTCATGACACCCAAATCATGCACCTATGTTCATCCAACATGTGCCACAATGATTTCTCTCACATTTTAGTCATCTAAGACGTGTCACCCCATCATCACCCATTGGAGTCTTGGGTTAGGCGCCCTATCCTTAGCAACCCTTTTATTAGGAGCACTAAAGGATCCTTGGCCTTGAAACTCAATACCTTGTTGAAACTGGTCACACTCAAATCACGTCCTTTTGGCTGCACCACTCCTTCTCTTTCTATGCTTTTCCCCCTCTAATGTTTTGGTATAAATCACGAGGCGGGACAAATCGATATCACCTATCAACAATGTGGCACGACACTCCTCATTAACAAAGTTGGAGACCCCTATCACAAATCTATTCATCCTAGACTTCGACTCGACCACCAATTATAGTGCATACTTGGAGAGTTGATTGAACTTGAGGGAATACTATGTCGCACTCATAGTCCTTTGATTTGAATTCATAAATTCCATCATTTTGGCCTCCCTTAGCTCAAGGGGGAAAAACTGGTTGAGAAATGCCGCCTTAAACTCTTCCCAAAGGATCACATTACCATTCCCCTTCTCCATCTTCCATTGGTTGAACCAAATTTGAGCGACCCCCTTAATTTGGTAGGCTGCCAACTCCTCTTTTTCCTCCAATCTAACCCCCATAATAGAACAACACTTTATACACCTAGTCAAGGAAATCTTCAGGATCTTCATCCACTTTAGACCCATAGAACTCCAGTGGATTCATCATAGCAAAATCCCTTACCCTTGAGGCCGGAGTATAAGCAATAGGGGCTTGGGCCCCTTGATGAATTTGGTTGGTCATTTCATCTGCCAACATAGTAATAGCATTTTGGAACTCAACTTCGGTAATCCTCCATATTGAGGAGCTTGAGGAGAGGGGTAAGCCAGTTGTCCTGCGGGTACAAGGTCCCTCTTTGGTCTCCCTCTTTGAAGTGGCATGATCTAGAAGAGCAAAGAACATCCATTAGGGGGAAAAACCTTACACTGCAAGTAAGGCACAACATAGACCATGAAGAAGTGAAACATTTTCTAAAATGCCTCAAAGCCTCCCATTTATAGTTATGGCGCGCTTCACGAGTATAAATAAGACTCTAATCGATGCGGTGTGTTAGACTTTGAGGACCATTAACAACCTAGGGCTCTGATACCAATTTTCTCATGACCTATGCCTAGGGCCGAGACATGACAAGGCGAATGGGAACCCGAAGGGACCCAAACAAGCCTCTTAGCATATCAATCACACAGCCTTGGTCGCGAAAGCAAAGTCATCAACATCAAGAGAATATAAATAAGGATAAAGGGACTAAAGGAAGTCTTTAATAGCATAAACCACAGAAGAGTCAAAGCCCAAGCATATATACATCACTTGTCAAACAACACCTCTAGACATAGAATGGGGGGAAGGGGCAGCACGACATTTTTCGAGGTCACCCTCATAATATCAAGAGCTCAACATAAAGAAATAACATAAGCAATAGTGGCATAGCTAGTGTCCCCAAACTTGAGGACGTACCAAATCTTAACTTCAAGATGTCCAAAACTAACCATGTGGAGGATGATCGTGAGGAAATTCTGTTCCTACATGGTAATATCATGTAGGCATAAAATATGCATTTGTAAATTTGAATGTGCTAAGTATGTATGATATAATGCAATAAGAGACAGGTAACATAATCAAAATGCATAAGCATAAGCAAGAGATAGTGTAATATTAATATGGTATGTATGGTCGATGCTTGAAGTAAAAGTTGCTTAGTCATAATCAAGGAACGTAAACCCAATGTGGAATATAAATATACTTGAACCTTATACAAACATGCTTGAGATGGACCACATAACCTCCCACTGACCTTATGGTATAACCTTTCCAGAGAGTGTTACCAATACTTCTATCTTACAACATAGTCTTTTCAGTAGGTAGTACAAGCCCTCCCCTACATTACAATATAATCTTTTAGGTAGGAGCCATGAATTATTCTACCTTACAATATAATCTTATCGGTAAGAACCATGAACTGTACCTTATGACATGGCCTTTTCGGTAGGTGTTATAGGATGTCCTCACCTTATGATATAATCTTTTCGGTCAGAACCATGAGTAATTTAACCTTAAGGCATAGCCTATTCGGTAGATATTATAGAATATCCATATGTTACGATATAATTTTTTTTGGTAGGATTCATGAAAAAAGTTCATCAAACTATCACATTCAAGTGTAAAGTTAGAACTTTTCTTTTCCCAAGAACACAACAAACAAGGGAGCCTAACAATTCATTTGCAATATCATAAGTATTTTTCATGAATTTAATGCATACATACATTCCTTTCATCTTCATAAAGTCTTTTGACCCATAAGACAATAGACCCTCAATAATCCAAGAACCCTTAACTAGATATTTTACCAAATATTTGGCGGCTGTTTAATGCTAGTTCAAATCATGCAATTAAAGAGTGAAATCATGTGAGAAAACATAATATAAATCAACCCACAAACATTTGGCAATACCCTCATCCAAAATACATTAAAATCTCTCATCAAATTGCATTATATATCATAGATTCATAGCTCAAAACATGCTTAAATAATCAACATATCATAAAAGCCAATATAGTTTATCATCAAATTTTATAATAGAAGATACCCATAGATAATCTAACTTGAAAACATTTAATTTACATAAAAAGAAAGGTTGGGCATAATGGGTGAAAAGAACCAATGGTTGAAACCCACATACCTTAAACCTTGAATTTGTTGAAATTGGGTTGTGAAAGACTTGAAGCTTGGAAGTGGGTCTTGGAATCCAAAATTTGCTGTTGAGTTTTCTTGAATTTGTATTGGGGTTTTGATGGAGGCTCTTGAATGAATTTGAGAGTGTATTTAAGTTAAGAGTAATGACTTTGATCTTTTGGAATAGGGTTTAAGTCTTTTGGGGAGTTAAGACAACATTGTAAGTCTAAAACGGTCATTAGAATGGATTAAATTCATGAAAATGCCATTAATGAAACAGAGAGAAAATTGATAAAGTGTCACATCCCTTGAGGTTACACGGGTCATGTGGCACTCCACGGTTCGTGTGGAGTGCCCGTGAACCAATACTTAGAGATATTTTTGGAAATTGGAATCTTGGTCAACATTATGAATTTTTGCCTAAGTGTCACCTCACAGACGAGTTCATGGGCCATGGTGAAGTCACACGGTCCATTCACTGGTCTATAAAATCATACCTATAAAATTTTGTGAAAGTTATGAGATGGTAATTTTACTCTTAGAAAGATTTTCGCTTCGGAAGCCTCACGGAGGGCCTCACGGCCCGTGCCACACCACATGGTTCGTGTGGATTGTTGTGGCACATGCCTTGGCCAAAAATTGGTAATTTTAGTCCCCATGTTAGTCATACAACTCGTGAGATGCCACATGACCTGTGTGGCTACTCTTGTGGCATCACTGCATGGGAGGGCTCTATCGAAATGGGCATAACTTCTTCATCCGAACATGGAATTAGTTGAAACCAAGTGCATTAGAAAGCTAACTCAAAGGAATTTCATTTAAAATGTTGTGGGATGTCTAGTTCTATGTGTTCTAAGAGTCATGGTTGTTTAAAGTTGACCCTTGCTTAAACCATCACCCAAAACTCAATTCATAGGGAGGTCTTGAACTCGTCAAAGTACTAAAAGTCTCCCACGACCCTATTACACTCCCCACCTAAACATATGAGGCTTGAAACATGGATACAAAAGATCATGGAGTTACGAGGTGTCACAGCTAACTTCCCCCTTATTTTTGTGTTTCACCCTTAAACAGTCACCCTCAACTAAGATTTTAGCCTGAGTTGAGGTATACAATATTCATCCTCAGAACCTATGCCACTTTTGATAGCCACCCTAAACTTACACTTTTTACCTCAGTCAAGGTGACAATGTTAAGGAAGGACTAGGGCCAACTTCAGGATTTTGCTACAAACAAGGCTAGTTCATTAGGTATTTGCAAAGATTAGGTATATGTTAGGATCAAAACATTAGGAACAAGGGATGCACTACAATTTTGGTTTGTCATTTAGGCTAAGTGGACTTTTAAGAACAATGGCCTAAGATCCTTTCTTGATCCAATTAATATAGAATCAAACTTAGAGTAATAGGGCAAATTCTGAATTAGCACACAACACGTGAATTTAGCAATTTAAGCTCACACTTGCATGGAACTAACTACATTAGAAATAAATGACTCTTAGATCATGCTTTTTATCTCCATTTATCCTCACTCATTAGAACAAGCGTTGACAACTCACCTAAACATGCATGGTTGCTATCTAAACTAACTAATTAGAATTTTAGTGGGTATCATTTTTCAAACAAAACACAAAACATATTATACTCCATAGGTCTTAGTACTACATGCTACAAATACTACCTTAACATCTTAAAAGTATCGATTTAACAGAAAGTAAATATCTATGGGGAAAAAGAACACATGCAATAAAACACCAGTACAAAAAATTGGGGTTGTTATGTACCCAACCTACTCAGAATTCACTAAGGCCCATAAGTACTTAGACCCCATTAAAACATAGGTGCATTGTCCCCAATACACATAATAAAAGCAATATAAAAGTATAAGGGATAAAAAAATCATACATGGGCACCTAAGAGCTAGTTTGTGGCTGAGTCTAACCACTTTCACCCTCCATAGTGGTCTCCTAAGTAGTAGCACTTGTCCGAAGGGATTGGTACCCCTCACTTGCTCTACCTCACGAGCTTGTCATAACTCTACTTCCTGTCTCGACTCTCTCAAGACAAGCTTGAGCACCTCCTCCTCTGTCAGGCCCACATAAAATTATATTATATTAGGATCATTGTCTGGAGGAAGCCTCTTCCTATGGGTAGGATGGATAGGCTTATTGGGTGTAAAAGGATCGACCGCTATCACCTTGGGCATGGTCTTTTGTAATTTCTCCGGTGCTACCAGTGTTGCTATAATATTGGACGGGAGCTACTAGATCTCTATTTGGGTGGCCATCAATCTACTGGTTAGGCCGTCTCAAGCTTAACTGTACCTTTACCTCTAAAGCGTGAATGCAGACATCCATAACAGAGAGACGATCTTGAATAGTGGTGACCATGTATGCTTGCATATGACCCTTTGAGTCTGAAATCAGCTGGCAAACCCATGCCCTAATTTGTTGAACTAGTTGAGTCAACTGTGACTCAGTAGGTGATAACCTCTATGTCGTGGTCTATATAAGTATGGCAGATAGATAAACCATACCCTTGGGTACAGACTAATTTGCCTCAGGTTGCGGGTGCCATTCCTCATTAGCAGCAGCAATAGCAGTGGTAATTAGAACCTTAAGTAGTGGTGCAGGGGTGAACATCTCTGGCATCAGAGTAGGTAGGTGCTATGCTAGCTGGAATGCCACCGGGTTCTTGTCAGCCTCGATCAAGCTTGCATCCAAAGTGCGTTAGGCCTCGAGTAATGAGTCTAGCTGGTGTAGGCTCTCAACCCTCAACTCCAGATAATGTCTATATATCAAGCAAGGAAAAAAGATGGAAGTGGACCTCTTTAAGGCAGCCTCGTTAGTCTGCTCGGCAATGAGACGGGCCCAATCAATCTTATAAGCAACTAAGATTTTCATGACTAGCACTGTACACTCCAGCATCAAGGTATTATCTGCAAGCATTAGCCGGATATGTGACCTGGCAACACCCACCAAAACATGGTGGGAAAATAGAGCGAAGCCTTGACAATAGGCTCCAAGTGTGTAGTGACCCATGCATGTTTCGGACCATGCTCAACAATTTAACCAGTCACCTATCTCATCAAGGTGTCTTTGTGTTTTCAATCTCTCGTCACCAACTAATCCCTCGTCTACCCCACACTATAGTCAAACTCAGTTGTGGTTCTAGGGGCAGGGAACTCTGGCCCAAATAGCATGCGATGGATTTTGGTCTCCAAAATATCTACTCATCGACCCCTCACTCTGGTCTCAGTCAGTTTGGGCTAAGATAGGGGCTTCTTTGCCTTGGAAAGAGTACCATAAATAGTGGCTTCATAAGATCTATAGAACTCCCTCACTATAGTTAGGGAGTGTCGCCCAAGTGGTTGAGTCAGCCACTACCGCTCGTATCTGATCATCGTATTTTAGAGAACGGGGACACTGTTGAGTCTATCTGGGATAACTCGGGGCTCCTCATAGATAGAGCAGGCTGGTTTGCCTAGCTTTTTATTCTGCACATCCTCCATATGAATATCTCATATGCCATCAATGCACCACCGTCTAGTAAGAGCATCTGGTAGAGATGGTGATGATTGAGATACTGTAGAGGACTCCATATCCAATCCATCACCGGAGCCTGACACAGAGCTTGATTCCTCTCTGGATGGAGTCATCTAAATGGAGTTGCTCCTCCCATCATCTCCCTCATCAGTCTAGGGAGTATGAACAACAAAAGCCTGAGTCTGCCCAGCTCTCACAATAGTTCTCGTCTGAGCTCTAGTTGCCTCCAGGTTCGAATTGACAAAGACTACCTATTTGTTCATTTATTGGGTTCAGTACAAAATCATAAATAAGCTTTACCAAGGATTGCCCTTCTATCTATCCTTACTTTTTTGCCTCATTCAACCAATTTCTTAGATAGAATGTTTGCTAGCCAAGGTACTCTAGTGAACCATTCAATGCAGTGATCCGGTCATCCTCCAAGGGCTCATCTCTGAGCCTCCTTTGTAGGTCCCTGATAATGAGCCTCCTTTGTAGGGATCTAATCCCATCATGGTTTTTTTTAGGCCTTAGTACCTGAAACAGGAATATTTAAGAACATAGGCTAGGCCCATACATCAAAGGATGAAATGCAAAAATGACTTAGACTTAGCTGCAGAAAGGTTTACGAAAGCACTTCTATTGGCCATAGAAGGCTTTTGTAAAACAGTGGTCACAATAACTTTTTATTCACTGGAAATGTCTACAAGACTAGGTATGACATTTAGAATGTTTTATGAGTCATAGATTGAGTCGTAGAGGATTCCAGTGTCTGAATTTATTTCAAGCAGGGATGTATGAGACCACCCTACAAGTGATAAAGTGTTCTACGACACAAGATGGTCTCATCTGATGGGTACTTAGAAACTTCATGTTTCTCGAATCTTGTACGAGGGGCAATAACAACTCGAGGAATGTTTCACGGGCTGTAAAAGCCACTCATAGACCAAAAAACTCAATCACATGAGTTTCTAACTCCATCACAATAGACCCCCAATCCCCATACAACTTTTCCAATTTTATTCTCACAACATCGAAGAAACACACACACGCCCATATGATTTTCACACAACAACCAATACCCCAAAAGCTAGTCAACATATGTACCCGATCAAAAATAATTAGAAATGCTCTCTCAACCCTTCCAAGGCCATATAAATGACTTTATTATAATAACTATGCACCCACGCAATCACATACTGAATATCGCATACACATTCAATTCAGTTGCATAGTGAGTGATTACATGGGCAACAAAGTTACATCAAACTAACATAGACAAAGGCAACTATACCACATTCCTATTCTACACACATATTCAAACATGGGCAACCATAATTTAATTATCACAATTACTATTTTTACACAAGGGTCGTGTCCACAACAACCATTCCTGACATAATTTTTAATTTTGACCCTACAAATATAGGCAAATTAGAGGTATTTTGTTAATTGAGAATTTACCAATTTGTGTGATTAGATTGTAGAAGATGAAGGAGGTGGTGGGACACTAAACCCTAGGTCACCAGAAATTCTCACTGAAAAATAAAGGGATGATTGCCATCGGTGATTTAATGTTTGGGATGGAGTATAGCTGGGCACAATTTGTACTTTAGGGCTGAAATAGGGTCAAAATAATTTGACCCCATTATTTATACTTTGATAGGGCCAGTTGAAATCTAATAGGCTTGGACTCTATGAAACTCTGATTACTAGCCATAGAGTATTTTAAGGCTCATGAATTGTGGTTTCGTAGAACATGCAAACCCTAGTTTTCAAGACTAGGTTCCACGGACCAGTCTATGAGTCATAAAGTGAAGTACTTCTTATAGAGTTTGTCGTAGAGACCTAAACACTTAGTAAAAATTCAAAAAACTTACCTAGGGTCCACAAGCCCTATTCACGACTTGTAGTTTTATCAACAAATCATAAAGTTGGCTTATGGAGTAGAGTGGACAACTCTTTGCTCACTGCAAATGTCTAGGAGATGGTGGACGGGTTGCAAAGGGGTTTACGATCCGCAGAACCAATCTTAGAGGCATTTCCTGATGCCTTTTGCAACCAAGAATGCCTGACTTAGCCATGTAACAGTATAATCTTCATAGAATACACTATTACCTTATCTGTAACTAGCCCAATATGCAAGATTACAACCAAAATACAAGAAAATAAACTAGCTATGACTCCAAAAATTAAAAATGAAGTTACCACTATAGCTATTACATCAAAAAAACTTGGGTTACCTCCCAAGTAGCGCCTGATTTATTATCACAGCATGACTTGCATAAATTGGTTTCTCAGACTTTATTTTTCTAATCATATGGCCTCTTCATAGACTGATAAATATTGAAGAAAGTCTCTTCATTGTTAAATCTGAACTTGAGTTGACCGACTTCTAGATCCACTAGTGCTCATCCATTAGCCAGGAATAATCTTCCAAAGATGATTGAGATATCGAAGTCGACTTTGTAATCTAAGATCACAAAGTTTGCAGGAAATATGAGCTTCCCAACTTTGTCCAGCATATCATATAGTATCCTCATAGGCTTATTCACCGTGCTACTAGCCATCAACAACCACATGATTCTTGGAGTAGGGGTTTCCAATTCTAGCTTCTTGAAGACCGCAAGGAGCATTAGATTAGTGTTGGTACCTATATCACATAGTGCCCTTGCAAACTCCATATCTACAATAATGCAGGGTATGCTCAAAGCAGCAGGATCTTCTTACTTTTAGACCAGGGACCTTGTAAAAATATCACTAAAATGCTGAAGCTTTTAGGAGTGCTCTTGATTCATAGTGTGCTTTTTCATAACCAAGTCCTTCATGTATTTTTCATACCCTAACATCTTTTCCAACACCTAAATAAGAGTGATATTGATGGAGACTTATTTTATCATCGAGAGAAAGTGCTTGAACTTGCCTTCCTTCTCCCTCTTTTTGATTCTTTGAGGGAAGAGAGGAGGAGGCCTTGGAATAGGCTTCAACTTCTAAGGCACATCAGTAGCATCACTCACCCTATCCTACCACAATCATCTCCTGTATCCATATTCTTGGCTGCAATTATCTCCTTTCGAATATCATCCTCATCAACTGGCATGGGAGGATCAATGGTGCTCTTGCAACCATGAGTAGTAAATGCCATGTATTGTCCTTTATCCTTAGGGTTTTGAACTATGTTGCTAGGTAGTGTACCCTTCTGACACTGATTGAGTTGAGTCAAAACTTTACCAAACTGTTACCAAAGCTATTTGATAGAAACAAATAAGACTCAATTTTCTAGTTAATACTAGAGATTTAAAATTTTATCCCTCTTAGATCCCATCTTGTGTCTCAGATTTCTTCAACAAGTGATTAAATATCACCTCAATTCTTGAGCTACTTACACCTACGCATGGTTATATGGTGGCACATTGGGACCATTTCTGTAGCTAGCTCTATGACATTAATTTGCATCTCTCTCTTGGCCCCTGTTCTGGTCATAATATCCTCCACAGTTATCCCTGAAAGCTTCATCTATGTTGCAGTTTTGACCTTAGTGTCCTTGACATTAGTGCTAATAGTCTTGATTAGACCCTTGGGCATTGGTCCAAAAATACCTCGTCTGATCACCAATAAAATAGGTGTCCTCCTTTAGTAAGGCTCATCATACATGGATGTATGTGGAAGTTGATGAACCACTACATTGACTCACTCTTGGTTTTTCCTCATCATCACCTCCATGCCTGTGCGGATTCAGGCAAGCTTCTGTATAATGTCTTTATTTATCTTAGATTTCTTTGAACTGACAAGGAAAACACATGAAAATTTGGTAGATGCTCTGTCTCTCTGCCCTCATGCATGATTAGTCTTGGCTATTCTCTCCATTCTTTCTATGATCCTTATGAATGGCTAATCTAAGAACATGCCTCCTATAATAGTATCAACACAAGCCTGACTATTCTCATCGAGGGCATAGTAAAAGATCATTACCAAGGCATCATCAATGATCTTGTAGTTTGGGACACTCCTCAAGCACTTGGTAAATTGCTCCAATATAGTGCTTTTCTAGCCATGAGAAAGTTGCTCAAAGTTCTTGATTTGGTCTTTCAACTTGAGATTCTTCAACCTCAAGAAGTAGGTCTCCATAAAGACATTCTACAATTTAGTGCAACTGGTGATTAAAATCTATGAGAGCTCAGATAGCCATAGCTACATTGCCTGTAAGAGATAATGGGAAGACATGCAGTACCACAACATCCGTAGATAGATTTTATGTATCTATCACACTCTTGCGGATGAATGCAACGTTGTGTAGATGGCTATGAAGATCCTATAATAGTAAGCCCATAAATAGTCCATGGTTTTGTAATATCTAGAGCAACCCACTCGAGACTATAAAGTTTGTGTCAGTCGGTAGTGATGGCGACATAATGGCTCTAGTCACCTTTATAGCTATAGGTTTTAGCCTCTATTGATTCCAGTGATCAGCATTGGCATTAAACTCTTGTGACTGTGGAGCAATGTCCTCAAGAGGAGGTAGATTCTCATGATTAGCATTCTCATTGTCATTCCTGTTCATGCTATATTAGCCATATTGTTAGCATTATCTTAGGCCATTCTCTTCAATGTTCTATACATCTCTTGGTCAAACAGAGTCAAGGGTCCGCCTCGACTTCGTGTATTGGGAATACACTACACTTACACCCTACAAAGAAACAAAAATAACAAAAAATACTTGAAATGAGGGAAACAATGATTAATACACAAATCATGTTGAATGAACAAAGTGTAGCCATATTCCCTGGCAACGACATAACAATATTGATATTGTCCAAGCTATAACTCCTTTTTGAGGATAAAGCGATCGTTGTCAATAAATGGAACCTAACCAAGGTTAGGGTCGAACCTAAGGGAATATATAGACTTAAAATTAATGCAATTTGAGTGATTTACCAACTTACTTCCCCAAGGGGGGGGGTTTACCATAGTCAAAAGAAAAGTAAACCTAACTAACATAAGAGTTGAATCAATATGGAGGGTAAGTCAAGTTCACCAAACCCTTTGGTCCAAGCGAGAGGCGAATTTCACTACGTGACTTAGCCTATCCCCATAGTGTGCTATAGCCCATCCTAGTAGTGTGCCTTACTAAAACTTACCTATTAGTCCCTGTACAAACTCTTCTTCATCCAGTTTGGTTGATTAGATGAGAACACATCAATCAAATCTTGTTAATTAATCTCTTTTCCTATTTATTACTACCTTGGTCCAATCAGTAACTCTAGGCAGGTTCTAATATTAGCCACCACTAGAAAACATGCAAAATGAAGAGAATTAATTAATACATGCATGCACACTATCCAAGAATTATGAAATACCAGCATTTACCTTTTTAGTTCTTTATGGTTCCCACAATCATAGTTGTGGATTAAGCTACTCATGATTTGTGTAGATGCAAGACTTATGAATTGGAATAACATAATAGAGCACTTACTTAATTGAATTAATAACAAGCAAATCCAACTTCAAAGAGAATCACAAGATTAAAGATAAAATTAAAGTAGAAGTGTTTCTCAAAACTCTCCAATGTTATCTCTACTCAATCTCACTACTTTTCCTCTATAATTGTCGAGTTCTCTATGTACTATCTATAAAATAACCTAAAAAACCTATTTATAATATTTAAAATACAAGTCTTAAACACAATAGGATAGCTAAGTCGGCACACCTCACGAATAGGCTTACGGGCCGTATTACTTTCCACGGCCTATAATCAGGGTCTCATACAGTGCTGTTGGAAATTGGATTGTAGGTCTACAATACCTTTCTGTGACCTGTAAAGTGTTTTATGACTCGTAGGGGGTTTCGTCTGCATGTTTGTAGAACAACTTCAAAAAATCAGCCCCTCACTGGAATTGTTCACGAAACCCACTTCATGGCCCGTAGGGTGAACTACAGCCTGCAAAGGGTCTCGTACCACATCAAAATTAGCAACGTCTGTACTTGCTTCCCAAAATTAAGGCCAACACTGGAATCTTGCAAATATAACATAAAAACATATAAAACCAACTAAAATCGCATTGAGAATACACAAAATTCCAAGTTTTAAGCATTAACAGTGTTGTATTTTCACAGCACATCACATGATAATTTTTATGAACTCAGTCAGATGTTGATAATATTAAGTATTTTATGATGGTTATCCTTGTACATTACCATGTCATGCAATATCATGTAAAACCTATGACTTTTATATGAGGGTTATATGGTGCCCTAACCAAGTTTTCTCATGTTGATGGTGGGTCATTTTGAATAATGTTTAAGGATTTCATCATACTCCTCTTATGGAATTTATTTATGAATTACATGATTTTAAGCTTATGTCATGTATCCACCATGAATTGATTTAAAAATGCATACTAGGTTCTTAAGTCATGAATGCCTTGTGAAAGATATGTATGTTAAGCATGTGGAGACTAATAACAGGGCTAATAAGTATGCTATGAGCTTATGAGCATTATATGAATGACAAGAATTATGTAAAGGCCTAAGTTTGATTCTATAAGCTATATTCATTGAGCTACTCCAAGAATATCATTATGATAATTTGAGACTATGCATGTTATAACTATGACTATGTTTCAAGTCTTCCATAGGATTGTGACCTAGAACCGAGAGGACCTTGGTAGTCTCCCATTGTCCCTAAAATATATTCCACCATAGGTTCATGACATTGATACCCTATATGGGCTTGTACCTACCGAAAAGGCAATGCCATAAGGTAAGGCTAATTATTGATTCTACCAAAAAGGCTATGCCATAAGGTAAGGATATCGTGTGATACCCACCGAAAAGGCTATACCATAAGGTGGTAGCATTTCACAAAAGGCCATGTCATAAAGATAATGTTTGGTCTACCCTGGAAAAGCAGGCCACTTCTTGTCTGGCATGGACTGAACATCGAGATTCCAAGTAGTAGCTCACTTGGTGTTATATGTTAGTTATGGTTCCTTCCCACTATGTATATGATGTTACATAATTTGATGATTCCTCGGGCATGTTCAAGTAAGCATTTGACACTTATGACATATTAAGTCTATATCTATTTTTTTATTAATATGCATATTGTTTAGTTATGGCTTATGTTCCTTGTTTCTTTTGCACCCTGCATACTTAGTACATTCCAAATACTAACATAGACTTTTTTCCTATATGATCCAACCATGTAGGACCTAGAGCTCCTTTCCAACCTCCTCCTCCATGTGGCTATACGGTTCGAGTGAAGATTTACTATTTGTGAGTCTTCTACTTCTGGGGATAATATTTATTTACTTTCATACTTTTAGTTAGACTTATCTATTTTCAGGTACTATCTTTTGAGAGTGAGCCCAGGAGATGTCATGGCCCCCATTCTATTCATGATTAGAGGTGTTTTTGTATATGATTATGCTATGTACTTTTGAGCTTGAGGCTTTATGTTTATATAATTCTAGAAGAGTTCACTTAGTCTCATTCTCCTCTTGATATGTTGTGGTTTGTTGAGGAGCTAATGCAAGTTCTAAGTCCCTATTGCCCCCAAGCATGAGTCATATTTACCTGCCCCTTGGAATTTATTTGCAATGTGATTCATGTTAGCCCTCTTCCCTATGACATTCCTATAGCATGAGTCTTAAGTCCCATTTCCTTTAGAATTTATTTACTACGTGTTTATTACTTATTTATGCTTCCATAACTAAGGATGTGCAATGCATGATTAAGAAGGGTTGTTTAGGTCCCTTCAGGTTCCATTCACCATATCAAGTCTAGTCCCTCAGCTTGGGTCGTAATAAAGGTGGTATGACTGTAAGGGAGTATGCACTCAAGTTCACTAAATTATATAAGTATGTTCTTTCTTTTGTTGCAGACTCTAGGCTCGTATGTAAGGTTCACTTTAGTGTGTCCTATTTTGTGAAGGAGTGTAAAGACGCAATGCTTATCAAGGAGTTGGATATGTCTTGGCTCATGACTTATGCAGAGCAAGTGGAAATTAAGAAGCTTCAAAAGATGAGAATGAGAAAGTCCAAAGGGGCTCATTTTAATGGTGGATTTTCGCATGCTAAGTTCAGTGGTTGCCATTTCCAACAAGACCAAGGGTCATCAAAAGTGCTCCTCAAAGATTTGATTAATGTAGAGTGCCTACTCCTATGGATCAAGGTGATATGGTAAAGAGAGGGGGTGCTATTCCTCCTAGGTGTCCAAAGTTATCACGACCCAAGCCTAAGGCCTAGGTATGGCACGGCGAATGGAGAACCTGAAGAGACCCCAAAAAACCTCTAAGCATAAGTAGCACATCCTTGGTTACGAAACCATAAGTAAATAACAAACATATAATTCTAAGGGAAGCGAGACTTTGTATTCAAGCTATGGGGATTTTATAGGGAAGAGGATTAGCACGATCACATAGCAAATAAAGAATAAGGTGCAGGTAAGTATGAATCACACTATAAGGATAATAGGGGCTTAGGACTTCCATACAATATTAACTACAAGCATCAATATATAGAAGAGGATATGGATGAGGGGAAGTCTTTCGTAATTGTATAAACATAATAGAAGTCAAACTCATATATACATATCTAACATCACCTCTAACAATAGTGGAATGGGGGCCATGACATCTCTCGATCTCACCCTTAAAAGTAACTGTCCAAAAGTAAATAAGTCTTAACAAAGAATGATAGCAAAGTGGATTTTTGTTGCATGGAGGACTCACAAATAGCAATCTTCAACAAGTCATCTAGCCATGTAGAGGTGGAAGAATAGGAGCTTTGGTGCCTACATAACTAGCTCATATAGGCAAAAATGATGCATTAGTAATTGTAACGTACTAAGTATGCAATTCAAACAAAGAATACAAGCCATGGTAAGCAAGATGCATAATCATATACAATGGATATAAGCTCAATATGATATGTATGTTCAATTCTTAAGTGGAAATATGCATGAAAATAGTCAAAGTTGCATAATATAACATACATATGTGGGAGGAGTCCTTAACCAATATATAAAATCATGGGAACTACAACATAGAGTTTCGACGTTGCCTCCACACTAGAAAATGAGAGGTATACTTGCCAAGGCAGACCATACCCCACCTTGGCAGGTAACTTGTCCTTGATGGAACCACTACTAAAAGCCCATTTAGAAAAATAATATCCTATGGTGGCACAAAGTTATGAGACTAAGACTTTATATAAGTACCCCTTGGGTTGAGCCCCCATCTTAAGTATCATTCAGTGCTAAGTCTAGTCCTGCAGAACACTTGACATAATCATAAATCTAATCTTAACTTGAATAAGATGTAATTCGATGCTAAGTTTAGTCCCATAATTTATCATAACATGCTTGTCTTGCAATTCATGCAATAATCTTTAATCAACATAGAAATTCTTGTCATGTTAATTTAGTCAAACATGGCAGGTATGTGTAATTAGACTTAAAATCCTAAAATACATGATTATTTTTTATTTTGGATGAAATAAATGTGATCATTAGAAAGTATTCAAAATAATATACCAACATAATAGTAAAACCCTTAGTTGGGTGTCATGAAATCCATCGTACGAATTCATAATCTTTCATAGTGTCCATAGTTCAGATTATTCATATC
>DF357973.1:24021-49078 GCA_000787875.1 Solanum virginianum | reverse complement strand
TCAGATTATTCATATCTTCACTAGATAAAATTTAACTCATGAAATAATCCTTCAATAGATAATCATGTATAATAAATTAATACTTGATAAACACGAACTTAAATCATATTTATAATGCATAATGGGAAATACCTATGAAGAATCAAACCTTGAAATCATGAAATTTCATAGAAAGGGAGATTTGGGCTCCATGGGTGGAGGGACCCATGGATGAAGACCCACATATCTTAATCCTTGAAATTACTTGGAGAAAACTTGAGGAAACTTAAAGGATTCACTTAAGTTCTTGAAATTCAAAAAGAGTTCTTGAGAATCATAAATTTAGATGAGGGATTTGGGGAGGATCAGAGAGGATGTGGAGAGTGTTTTAGTGATATTTAGGGCTCAATATGGCTAAACAATGGAGGAATACTATCTATAAGGGTGTTGGATTATTACTCAATTGCCCTCACTTGAAACTGGAAAAGTTCAAAAAATTTTGTACTGTGAGGGACCAAAAGTTCGACGGGGACTTGTTTCTTCATAGGTCATCTTTGCACAAAGTTCAATTTTCCCCTATTTTGGCCTAAGAATGGGTTTAGGCCCTTTTGTATTATGGGGGACCAAGTTCGTGAAGTAGATTGGTTGCGCTGTCTTCTGTTTTACGCTCAAATCACTCAAAAATTATTTTTTGATACGGGTCACCTAAAAATTGAAAGCAACTCTTTTTCTATATAATTTTTCCTCTTGAAAATGTATACAAATTAAGATTTATGAAATGACACACAAATTTTATTATATTCAAGAAATACACCGTAGGGCATTTTTCAAGTCACGCGGTAGGTGTTACAATATCTCCCCCTTGAGAACATTCATGTAATGACCGATGTAGTGGCCTAGTCGTCATATGACAAATGCGATACCCGAAGGCACCTTACGCAAGACATCTCAAGTATCTTAAGCATTCATAGGCATTAATTTAGAACATTTACGAAAAAATATGGGAAAGGGACTATAGGTCATTTTAAGCAATGAAGCAACAATAGTATGATAACTAACATTCATTGTCTATAAGCATACTAACTAATACATCAATGGAGTGGAGCAGTAATGGTTGGTCTCTATCAAATATAAAAGAATTCATCATTATGCAACATAGAAAGAAAATGCCTCAAAAGAGCTACAAATACATTGTCGAAAAAAATAAATACTAGATAGAGTGGAATAATAGTAGAGTCCTAAACTAAGAGCTCACTTTGAATAACAATGCTTGTCTTGAATGTGGAATGCTAGCCACGAGCCAGTAGAAGAGTGGCTATCCCTACATGGTTACATCATGAAGGCAAAATATGTGTTAGTACATTGAAATATACTAAATATGGGAGATGTAATGCATATATGAAATTGTAATGCCATTATTCATAAATATAATATATGAATGTGTATAAGATGAAAGATACATAAAGTGAGCTTAAGCATGCACAAGGAATATGGCTCAATATGAATAAGAGTCAATGCATAAGTAATCACATGTAATAGAAACACATCATGAGATCATAAACTTGTGAGAGTAGACCTTAATTGACAAATAAGAACATGTTAGGTATCCAATGAACTCCTTCCATTGGGAAAAGGCAAATGAACTCCTTCCATTGGGATAACGAGAATTTTACTTGCAAAGGTAGATGTCAGAAACTTAGTTACTTCACAATTCTATCTTTCATAACCTATGGGCTTACGTGAATCTACTAGTCTAGCCTACAAGGGATCCTATGGTGGCAAATCGTTAGGCACACTTAGGTTTAGCTTTAAAGGGTCACGCCTTAACTAATGAGAAGAGTCCCAATCTTAAATCCACTCGATGCTAAGTCATCCCACAGAATCTTTAAAATATAACTTAGAATCATAAGTAGCAAATCATAAAAGTAGCTCGAACTTAGGAACCACCAAGTGAGGATTGTCCTTTCATTTTGGGGACCTATCTTAACATCTTTAGGGCAATTATCAATATTCTTATATCTTTGAAAAACTAAATTTTGAAGCTCCTCTTTAATGCACTAATCATCTTCATAAATCATATAAAAGTTTATTTGAAAACAAGGGGTGCTTTGTTTTTTAAATTGAACAATCATAAATCATATAAAACATAAGGATATTTCTCTTTTTAAGGACCATCGGAAATGCCCACGCTTCATTATTATCAAAAGCTATCCCTGGGGTCATCATCAATAGCAAAAATATGCATATACTTAGTAAAATAATCATAGGATATCATGAATAACATTTAATAACTTAAATCGTCATAAAATCAACATAAGTATTTATAATCTCTTAAAGGAACTTAAAGAAAAGGTAAAATACTTGAAAGGGAACTTCATTGGTGGAAGGAGACTCATAAATCAACTCACATACCTTTAGAAAACTTGGGAAAATCTGACCTTGAAGCCTTTAGAAGATTCTTGGAAACACTAGTTTTTTCCCTGCCCTATTCTTAATAGCTTTTGCCTTAGAGAATTTGGGAGTTGAAAGAATAAATAGAAGAATAGGGTCTTAGGGATTTAAGGATGGTTTAGGGCCCTTTTACCCTAAAAAAGGGCATATTTTTGGAATAGGATCGACAAAATTGACCAAACTGCCCCTCATTAAAATTGCCGAAGTTAACTTATGAAAACCCATTTACAGGACTTACTACAATCCAGAGGCCATAAGTTCCTTTCATCTGGTAAGAAATCTGAAATCCCCAAAACTGATTTTGCTAGACACAAAACCACAAAACCTTCTTACGAGCCATCTAAAAACTTCCAGGTTGTGATTGGATTCTTAGGCTCCTTCCACACATAGCCATTTTATTTTGTTTTCTTAGCCTCATTCCATGAGACACCCTACGAGGCATACCTTGTCCTATGGGCCATCTTGTAACATGTAAGTCACCTTTTAGCAAACTTTAAATCTCCTTCATGTCAGATAGTCTCACTCACGACCCTATATATGGTCCATAATGTATTTTATGAGTTGTCACTTGGTCCGTGGGTTACCCTATACTAGGAAATGTTTTCCCTTTCCTAAAGTTTTATTTAAGAACATTAACTTACGAACTGTATGTCCACTTATAGGCCATAACTCACCCTCGTGAACTTGACTTCAGGTCATTACAATATCTCCCCCTTCGGAATATTCATCCTCGGATGTACTTAAAGGCAAGCTCTAAGGACTAAATCATGAGCTAACAACCCAGTATGCGCGCAAAAATGCAACTTAAATATAATTTCATGAAATATTTAGAATCTAGACTTAAAACATATCTTGAAATAGTCTATAAACATATACATAAATGTATGTACCAAGTTAAATTAAAATATAAGGAATTAGAGAATTTAGTAAGAACTTCTTAATACCTTAGGCTTGAGTAGAGTGGAATAAATATGGGTAAAGCTTCATCTTATCCTATCCTGCTTCCCATGTAGCGCCCTCAACTTGTTGATTTCTCCAAAACACTTTGATGGATGTAGCTTTCTTGTTCCTTAGATTATTCACTTGCTGGTCAAGAATCTCAGTCAGTACCTCTTCATAAGTCAAATCCTCTTCAATGTTCACATCATGCAAAGGAACTATGGAGCTTGGATCACCTATGAACTCCCTCAACATCGGTACTGGAAAATCAGATGGATCAAATACACCTCATTAGGTAGGTCAATCTCATATGCCACTTTTCCCTTTCCTCACCACCTTATAGGGCCTAACGTGCCAAGTCTTAGTATCCCTTTCTTACCAAATCGAATCACACCCTCTAAATTAAATGTAGTCTTGACTTGTTCGAAATGAGTCAACTTTGTCATGTAGTCAACTTTCATTCATTGGAGTAAAAATTATTTTTGGTCTTTGACAACAAAACTCTGAATTCCATGTTGATCTCTTCCCACTTCAAAGTAGGAATATCAATGTCTTGTTCTAGGCCACCCGACCTTTGGTGTTCAACTTTGACCTATTGGCCATTAGCACATTCAGACACAAATTGAGCAATGCCCTTCTACATTCAATTCCATCAATAAATCTCCTTCAAGTTTCTATACATTTTTGTAATGCTAGGGTGAATGGAGCATGTAAAGTTATGAGCTTCTTGAATGATCAATCTTTACAACTCAACATCGTTGGGTACACACAATATCCCTTGATATCGGAGTACACTGTCTTACCCTTGTGAGAAAACTTCCATCTTTTGATTTTTCACCAAGGTTTTCAACTCAGCCAAGGTGGATTCAAGGTCTTTCTTAGTCTTAACCTCCTTACCCAAAGAAGACATGGACCTATAAAGAACCATTTCACCACCATTTTGGGACTCGCTCAATTTCACTCCCAATCTAGCCAACCTATGAACATTCTTGGCTAACTGTCCTTTTCCATTATCTTCATGATGAGAAACACTACCCACAGAAACTCTACTAAGGGCACTAGCTAACATATTAGCCTTTTCGGGGTGATACTTCACATTCATGTTGTAATCCTTGAGTAGCTCTAACCACCTCTGTTTCCTCAAATTAAGATCCTTTTGGGTGAACATTTGTTGGAGGCTCTTGTTGTCGGTGAAGTCATCCATATGAACTCCATACAAGTAATTTCATCAAATTTTCAATGTAAATACAACAATCGGAAGTTCAAAATCATGAGTTGGGTAATTCTTCTCATGCACTTTCAGTTTCCTTGAAACATAGGCAATCAACTTACCATTTTGAATTAACACACAACTCAACCCAATCCTTGATGTATCATAATACATGACGAACCCATCATTCCATTCAGGCAATGTTAATATTAGAGCCGAGGTCAAAGGATCCTTCAATGTTTAGAAACTCCTCTCACATTTATCCACCACACAAACTTTTCTTTATTTTGAGTCAGCTTGGTAAGTGGGGACAAAATAGTAGAGAAGTCTTGCACAAGACTTCTATGTTACCGGCTAGGCCTAAGAAACTCCTTATATCGGTAAGGGTCAATGGGCTTGGCAAATTTCTAACTTCTTCAGTCTTCTTGGGATCAACTTTGATACCCTTACTAGATACCACATGCCCAAGGAAGGCAACCTCATCTAGCCTAAACTCACACTTGGCAAACTTTGCATAAAAGCTTCTGCTCCCATAGGGTTTACAGTACCACCCTCGAGTGTTCTGATTGCTCTTTCTCACCTCGAGAGTAGACAAGGATGTAATTAATAAACACCATGATGAACATATCGAGGTAGGGCTGGAACATTCTATTCATGAGGTCCATAAATATTGTTGGTGCATTATTGAGGCCAAACAACATCAGCACAAACTCAAAGTGAGCATAACTAGTCTAGGATGCTGTCTTAGGAATGTCACTTTCTCTCACCATCAATTGATGATAATCAATCTCAAGTAAACTTTGGAGAAATCAGTAGCCCTCTGCAATTGATCAAACAAATCATCCATTCTTGGAAGGGGATACTTATTCTTGATGGCGACCTTATTGAGTTGCCAATAATCAATGCACATGTGGAGCGACCTTTCCTTCTTCCTTAAAAGTAGAATTGGGGCACCTCACAGAGGCTGACTAGGCCTAATAAAATCCTTCTCCAACAAAACTTTCAATTGATTTTTCAGCTCCTTCAACTCCACGGGAGCCATTCTATATAGAGGGTTGAGATAGACTAAGTACCGGGTAAGTGGTCTATACAAAAGTCTATTTCCCTTTCAGGAGGAAAAGCTAGAAACACATCCAAAAATGCATTAGGGAACTCATTTACAATGGGGACCGACTTAAGAGAAGTTTCATGACCCAAGCCTAGGGCCTAGATGTGACACGGCGAATAAGGACCCCAAACAAGCCTCTTAGCATATCATTTGTACATCCTTGGTTGCGAAAGTAATTAAATAACAATAAGAGAATATAAACAAGAGTAATAGGACTAAGGGAAGTCTTTCATAACATAAATCATCAAAAGATTCAAAGCTCAAAGCAGAAATACATAACTTGTCCAACAACACCTCTAACATAGATCGGGTGGTGGTCAAGACAACTTTTTGGGCTCACCCTCATAGTCATAATCATTGAAACAAAGAAAAGAGTCTTTATATAACATAAGAAAAATAGCTATTATCCTCAGAGTTGAGGACTCACCAAACTAGCTTCAAGAGTAAGGACTAGCCACGTAGAGGAGGATGATGATCAAGCCGAGCTCCGGTTCCTACATGGTAGTATCATGTAAACATAGAATATGCGTTCGTACGTTTGAATGTACTAAGTATGTAGGATGCAATGCCACAAGAGATAAGCAACATAGTCAAAATGTATAATTAGGCAATGGATGAGCATATAGCAATATTGCATGCATGAACGATGCTTGTAGTAAAACAAGCTTTTATAGAACATATTATATGTGTAGTAAGAGACCATCATTATATAATCCAAGTCCTACCTCCCCCTTGGAGAGACAATTGAGGTATCAACCCCTCAATTGTTTGATGGTTGTTACATCCTACAATCCATAGTGATTGAGGTATCAACCCCTCAATTGGTTGATAGTTGTCACACCCTACCATCCTTGGTGATTGAGGTATCAACCCCTCTATTGGTTGATAGCTGTCACATCCTACCATCCATAGTTATTAAGGTATCAACCCCTCAATTGGTTGATGGTTGTCACACCCGACCATCCTTGGTGATTGAGGCATAGCACCCCCTCAACAAGGTGTGGTCACTTGCAACACTATAGATACTTTTCAAGAAATCACCACACATACACATTCCTTTTATCTCCATAAAGCCACTTAACTCATATGCGATGCAATAGACCTTCAATAACTCAAAAACCCTTAGCCTGACATTTTATCAAACACTTGGCGGGTGTGTAATGCTAGTTGAAAATTATGCAATTCAAGAGTAAAATCATGTGAGAAAACTTAGTGGAAATCAACCCAGCAATACTTGGTAACACCCCATGCAGGACACATTAAAACACTTTATCAAATCTCATTATAAAACATAGGTTCATAGCTCAAAACATGCTTAAACAGTCCACATTTCATAAAAACCCCAACACAGTTTATAATCTAATTCACAGTAAGAATACCCATAAGTAAATCAACTTGAAAACATGTAATTTGTATAAAAAGGAAGGTTGGGCACCATAGCTGAAAGGATTCAATGGTCGAAGCCCACATATATCAACTTTGGAGATTCTATTGATGAAGATTAGAATGAGAACTAGAAGCTTGAGTGAATTCCTTAAGATAAGGAATGAGTTTGGGACTCCTGAATTTAAGTGAAATATTTGGCTAAGTGTTAGAGAGGGTTTTGGGGATTGTGTTGAATGATATGAGGTTGAAAAAAGACTAAAGTATAGGTGTTTTTACTCATAGGAAGGCTTAGTCCCAAGACCCAAAGGCCTTGGAAGAAAACAATAAAAATAGAAAAAAAAAATATATAGGTCTGCGCCCTAGACTCGTCGGCTAGGGGCGTGGATTGATTATAGAAATAAAAAATTTTAGAAAATCAAATTTTGATATGGTTGCTCTAAAATCAGGGTTAAACCAATTTCCCACTCAATTTTGCCCCTGATCATGAATATGAAGTTGGATTTTTGATATCACTCATGGATTTTGAGGTGGATGGAAATTACGATTATGGGCATTTTCGAGGCACATTTTCGGGCACTTTTTAGGCTGTTTCAATATCTCCCCCTTGGAAACATTCATCCTCATTAAGACTTGAAATCATATAGGGGACTTGAATTAGTACCTTAGGCTTGAGTAGAATGATAGAGATAGGGATATTGCTTTTGATGAACCACACCCTTCATGGGTGAAACCTTCAAATAGACCCAATTACCAACCTTAAATTCAAGATCCCTTCTCCTCACATCGACATAGGACTTTTGTCGACTTTGGGCTACATTCAATCTTTCTCTTATCAACCTTACCTTCTTCGTGGCCTCCATAATCAGATCCAGGCCCAACAAAGCCATCTCCCATACCTCAAATCATCCAACCAGTGACCTACAACATCTACCATAAAGGGTCATAAAAGAAGCCATGCCAATGCTAGAGTGTTAGCTATTGTTGTAAGCAAACTCAATGAGTGAAAGATGATCATCCCAACTACCTCAAAGACCAATACACAAGCTCTAAGGATATCCTCTAAAGTTTGGATAGTTCTTTCGGCTTGGGCATCCGTTTAATGGTGAAAGACCATAGTAGACTTTACCTTGGTACAAAGACCTCTTTGGAAGGACCTCCAAAATTGAGAAGTGAACTGATTACCACAATCCAATATGATAGACAGTGGCACCCCATGAAATCTAACCAATTCATGAATTTCCTTAGCATGATCTTCAACACCATAAGTAGTCTTAAGCGGTAGGAAATGAGCCAACTTTGTTATTCTATCAACCACATGACCTAGGAAGGCAACCTCTTTCAACCAAAACGCACACTTTTCATGTTTGGCATACAACTTCTCCTCCCTCAAGATTTGTAAGACTACTCTCAAATGGTCCATATGCACCTCCTTGTTATGGGAATAAATCAAGATATCATCAATAAATACCACCACAAACAAATCAAGGTAGGGTTTTAAGACCATATTCATAAGATCCATGACGGTAGTCGGTGCATTGGTCAATACAAGACATAACCACAAATTCAAAGCGCCCATATCTAGTTAAGAAGGCCATCTTGGTAATGTCACACTCCCTCACTTTCACTTGGTGGTATGCGGACTGAAGATCAATCTTAGAGAAGTGACTAGCCCCTTGAAGTTGGTCAAAAAGACAATCAATCCTTCGTAGAGGGTACTTATTCTTGATGGTGACTTTATGAAGTTGTCGGTAATCAATGCACATTCTAAGGGACCCATCCTTCTTCTTCACAAATAGCACTAGTGCACCCTAAGGTGATTGGGTAGGCCTAATAAAACCCTTCTCCAACAAATCCTTCAATTGCTCTTTCAACTACTTCAACTCCGTTAGGGCCATACGTTAAGGGTGAATAGAAATTGGTTGAATATTAGGAAGGAGATATATGCCAAAATCTATTTCTCTTTTGGGAGGAACACCGAGAAGCTCACTAAGGAAGACATCTAGGAACTCATTAACCACCGAGATAGACTCTATAGGAAGGACATTGGACTCAACATCCCTAACCCTCACAAGATGATAAGGACACCACTTAGAAATCAACTTTTGGTCTTTAAGGAATGTAATAAACCTACCCTTGACTACCACATCATGACTCTCGCACGCAAGGACGGGTTCATTAGGGAATTAGAATTTGACCCTATAGGTTCTACAATCAATGGAGGCATAGTGTACATGCAACTAATCCATCTAAAGAATGTCATCAAAGTCCACCATATCAAACTCTACAAAATAACAAGGCAATATTTTATGCAAAATAAAAACGAGGCAATTTCTATAGATCCTTCTAGCCACAATGGATGCACCAATAGGAGTAGACATATCTTGTGGCTCACAACAAGTCGAGCTCAACATGAAACTTTTTAGCAACAAAAGGAGTAACAAAAGAAAGTGTGGTACCCGGGTCTATCAATGCATAAACATCAAAATCAAAGACTTTTAACATACCGATGACGATATAGGGCACCTCATCTACCTCTTGTCTCCCTTAAGAGCATAGAATCAATTGTACCTTGGGGCATCACCTTGTTGACCTCCCCTTCCCAAAGGAACCACATTTGTACCCCGGCATTGTGGAAGACTACCTCTACCCTTGTTTTGATTATGAGGAAAATCAATCTTCTTGTGACCTACTACTCCACAACTATAGCAAGTATTAGTTTCCTTCAAACATGGGCTGCTATCGCCTCTACCACACCTTGGGCATATAATATTAAGTACCACATCACCACCTCTTTGGGGCCTTGGTTTGTCATTAGTATACCTTCTATTATGAGCATTGAAGACCCTTGGCCTTGATGAAATCGGCCACCCTTGGGACTTTGGAACCTTCCTTCAAAATGGGCCATCTTGGCCTCATTGCCTACCCTCTTTCTCAACTATTCCCCCTCTAATTGGTCGGCATAAGTCATGAGGTGGGACAAGTCCATATCACCTATCAACATAGCAGCATGACACTCCTAATTCACCAATTATGGAGCATATTTAGAGAGCTAGTTAAACTTGAGGGAATACTATGTCACACTCATAGACCATTGCTTCAAATGCATGAACATAATTATTTTGGCCTCCCTTAGCTCAAGAGCGAAGAACCGATTGAGAAATGCTGCCTTAAACTCCTCCCAAAGGATCATATTGTTGTTCCCCTTCTCCTCCTTCCATTGAGTAAACCATATTTGGGCCACCCCTTTTAGTTGGTAGGCCGCCAACTCCACTTTCTCCTCTGATCTAATACCCATGATAGACAAAACTTTGTACACCTCATCAATGAATTCTTGAGGGTCCTTATCTACTTTAGACATATGAAACTCTTGTGGGTTCATCCTCATGAAATCCCTTGCCCTAGATGCCAGAGTAGGAGTATGAGGGGCTTGGGCCCCTAGGTTGATTATATTAGTCAAAGCTTGAGCTAGCATGGCAATAGCATCCCAGAACTCTTCATGAGCCAATTGTTCTTCAGGTGTACGACCTCTTCTTTCTCTTAGGATAGACATAATCTCATACAGAAAAGAACATCTATTAGGGGAAAGCCTTACCTTAACTTCTATAGCACGAAATGGATTAAGAAGAAGGGGAACATTTCCTAAAATGCCTCATAGCCTCTTACTATAGCTATGGTGCACTTCACAACCATGACTAAAACTATAATCAGCGTGGTATGTTTGATGCCGAGGACCATTAACAACCTAGTGCTATGATACCAAGTTTGTCATGACCCAAGCCTACTGGCCTAGAAGTGACACGGCGAATGGGGACCCAAAGTAATCCCAAACAAGCCTATTAGTATATCATTTACACATCCTTGGTCGCAGAAGCAATTAAACAATAATAAGAGAATATAAATAAGGGTAAAGGGACTAAGAGAAGTGTTTCATGGCATAAATCATCAAAAGAGTCAAAGCTCAAAGCATAAATACATAACTAGTCCAATAGCACATCTAACATAAATTGGGCGGGGGCCAAGGCAACTTTTCGGGCTCACCCTCATAGTCGTAAGAATTTAAACAAAGAAAAGAGTCTTTATATAACATAAGATCAATAGCTATCATCCTCGAAGTTGAGGACTCACCAAACTAGCTTCAAGAGATAGGACTAGCCATGTGAAGGAGGATGATGATCAAGCGGAGCTCCGTTCCTACATGGTAACATCATGTAGGCATAGAGTATGAGTTAGTACATTCGAATGTACTAAGTATGTAGGATGCAATGCCATGAGAGATAAGCAAAATAGTCAAAGTGCTTAATGAGGCAATAGATGAGTATATAGCAATATGGTATGCATGAATGATGCTAGAAGTAAAACATGCTTATATAGAATATATTACATGTGAAGTAAGAGACCATCATTATAGAATCCAAGGTCTACAACCCCCTTGGAGAGGCCATTGAGGTATCAATCACTCAATTGGCTGATGGTTGTCACATCCTACCATCCATGGTGATTGAGGTATCAACCCCTCAATTGGTTAATGGTTGTCACACCCTACCATCCATGGTGATTGAGGTATCAACCCCTCAATTGGTTGATGGTTGTCGAACCCTACCATCCATGGTGATTGAGGCATAACACCCTCTCAACAATATGTGTTCACTTGTAACACTATAGATATTTTTCAAGAAATCAACACACATACACATTCCTTTCATCATCACAAAGCCACTTTATTCATAAGCTATGCAATAGACCTTCAATAACTCAAAACCATTAGCCGAACATATTATCAAACACTTGGCGAGTATGTGATGCTAGTTCAAAATTATACAATTCAAGAGTGAAATCATGTAAGAAAACTTAGTGTAAATCAACCCAACAATACTTGGTAACACCCTTATGCAAGAGACATTAAATCGCTTCATCAAATCTCATCATATGTCACGACCCAAACTAGGTCCTAGATATGACACGGCAAATGAGAACCCAATAGGACCCCAATCAAGCCTCTTAAGATATCATTAAACCCCCTTGGTCACCGAAGCAATTAAAACAATAATAAAAGAATAGAAATAACGGCAAAGGGTCTAAGGGAAAATCCTTCATTTTAGAAAACATCAAAGAGTCAAAGAAAGTCAAGCTTATAGCATCATTACATAACCTGCCCAACAACATCTCTAAACATAGAACTTAGCGGGGGCCAAGATAAGCAACCGGGCTCACCTTCATAGTCAAAACATACAATAAAGGAAAAAGTCTTATACATAACATAAGGTCAAAGACATTGTTCCCGAAATTGAGGACTCACCAACTTGCTTTTAGAAAAATCATACTAGCCACGTGGAGGAAGAGGATGGTCAAGTGGATCTCCAGTTCCTATATGGTAACATCACATAGGCATAGAGTATGCATTAGTACATTTGAATATGCTAAGTATGTAGAATGCAATGCAACAAGAGATAGGCAACATAGTCAAAATGCATATTTAGGCAATAAATGATCATATAGCAATATGGCATGCATGAATGATGCTAGTAGTAAAATGTAGGAAGAGACCATCAGTAGTGAACAAGGCCTACCGCCTCCTTGGTGAGGCGATTGAGGTCCAACATGGTTGCATGGGCCTACTACCTCCCAAGCGAGGCAATTGAGGTACAAAGCACCCAACATAGTTGCACAGGCCTACTATCTCAGGCGAGGCAATTGAGGTATAAACCCCCCAATATGGTTGCACGGGCCTACTACTCCTCGAGCAAGATAATTGAGGTACAATCCCCTCAACATGGTTACACAAGCCTACTACCTCCCGAGCGAGGCAATTGATCAACTTCCAACACTATAGATACCATTTATGAAATTAACACATATACACATCTCTTTCATCATCATAAAGGAAATTAGCTCATGTACCATGCAATAGGCCTTCAACAACTCAAAACGCATTAACCAGACATTTTATAAAACACTTGATGGGTGTGTAATATTAGTATAAATCTATGCAATTAATGAGTGAAATCATGCAAGTAAATTCAATATAATACCACCCAGCAACACTTGGTAGACCCTAAACCAATATATATGAAAATCCCTTTATCAAGTCTCAAGATAGATCAAACATTCATAGCACAAAACATACTTAAACCGTCACACTTTTATGAAACCCCAACATAGTTCATAATCAAATTCATAGTAAGTAAGACCTATAAGTATTTCAACTTAGAAACATGAGTTTTATGTAAAAGGAAGCTTGGGAACCATGGGCAAAAGCACTCGATGGTTGAAACCCACATACCTTAGCTTTGGAGATTTCCTTGATGAAGATTGGAAATGGAGACTTAAAGTTTGAGTGAAATCCTTAAGATCTAGAATGAGTTTTGGCACTTGAATTTTGGTTGAAATATTAGTCTAAGTGTTTGAGAGAGTATTAGGAAATGTCTTGTATGATATGAAGGTGAAATATGACTAAGTATAAGTATTTTTATGCATGGGAAGACTTAGGTCCAAGACCCACAATCCTTGGACCAAACTAGAAAAATTGGCAACAAAATAACATAGGTCCACATCTTGTCTGTGATGCGAACCCAATACGGAGGACATTTTCATATAGGTCTGTGATGGTTGTACATCGCGGTACCAACGCGGATCGATTTTGGAAATCAAATTTTTAGGAAATTGAAAATTTGGTACGGTTGATCTAAAATAGGGGTTAGACCCTTCTCCCACTCAATTTAACTCCCTGATCAAGAATATGAACTTGAATTTTCAATATTACTCACAGATTTTGAGATATATGAAAATTACGATTCCGGGTACATTTGAGGCACAATTTCAGGCACTTGTTGGGGATGTTTCAATATTTCCCCCTTGAAAACATTCGTCCCTGAATGCTAAAGAAACATATATAGGAGAAGTAGTCAAGATGATTTTAGCCCACATAAGAATGCAACAATGTACTTAAATGTCATCTCAAAAATCTCAACATAAGTGTCAAAATCAATCATGAATTTGTCAATATGAACATTAATGTATGCAAATGACATGAGAGCTGATACTTAAGACTTGAAATCATAAAAAGGAATTGATTTGTTATCATAAGCTTGAATAGAATGTAAGAGGTATAGATATTGCCTTGCCATACCTACTCTGGCTCCCCGAATAACACTTTCAACTTGACGATTCTCCCAATGGAACTTGACGAACACTACACCCACAGAAATCAACCTTTACTCATATCTACCCAACTTCTCCATCAGACCTTCTCATAAGTCAACTCATCCTCCACAACGTCTCCATCCTCAAAGAATCCTATAATACTTGAATCACCAACACATCTCCTCACTCTAGATGCATGAAGAACTAGACGAACCATATCCATATCCATAGGCAACTCCAATTTATATACAGCCTTACCAATACTACTCAACACTCTAAAAGGACCCACAAACCATAAACTCAATTCCCTTCTTACCAAAATGATCCACACCCTCCATGGGTGAAACCTTCAAATAGACCTAGTCACCAACCTTAAATTCAAGATCCCGTCTCCTCACATCGGTATACGACCTTATATGACCTTGGGTTGTTTTCAATCTTTCTCTGATCAACCTCACTTTGTCTAAGGCTTCCATCACCAAATTCGGACCCAACAAGCCATCTCTCCCACTTCGCACCACCCAACCAATCACAAACTTAGCAATGTCTTTCTTCATACCTCCCACCAAAACACATCCCTCAAATCTCCATACATTTTTTTTGTAGAACTAGGGTGAATGGAATTGGAAGATTTATGAGCCTCATCGAGAATCAACCTCCTCATGTTATCAACAATTTTGGGCATATACAATACACATCTTTCAATCTCTATACATTTGGTAGAATCAGGATGAATATAATAAGAGGAGTTATGGGATTCATCAAGAATCTTTTCCACTAAGTTATCAACATTAGGCACACATAACCTACCTTGGTACCTAAGGGCACCATCTTCCCCATGGTAGACCACACCATCACCAACATGTGCTAGGCTACCCATAGACACCCTACTCAAAGCATCGGCCAGAAAATTAGCCTTACTAGGGTGATAATGCGCACTCATATCATAGTCCTTAAGAAGCTCTAACTACCTTCGTTGTCTCAAGTTAAGCACATATTAGAGGCTTTTATGGTCGGTAAACACATCAACATGCACCCCATAAAAATAATGTCACCAAATTTTCAAAGCAAATACCGCGACAGCAAATTCAAGATCATGAGTAGGATAATTATTTTCATGGACTTTGAGTTTTCAAGAAGCATAGGCTATCACCTTACCATTTTGAATCAAAACACAACCCAAACCAATCTAGGAGGCATCAAAATACACAACAAACCCTTCCAACCCATCCAGTAGAGATAAGATAGGAGCGAAGACACGCTTATCCTTCAATGATTGGAAACTCTTTTCACACTCATCGGTCCACAAAAACTTTGCCTTCTTTTGGGTGAACTTAGTCATGGGATAGAAATCATACTAGCCATATAGAGGAAGAGGATGGTCAAGTGGAGCTCCATACAAACTTAGCCTTTTTGGGTCAACTTAGTCATGGGATAAGCAATAGAAGAGAACCCATTCACAAACCTCTGGTAGTAACCCGCTAAGCCCAAGAAACATCTAATGTTCGATGGGGTCAATAGTCTAGGCCAATTTCTAATCACATTCGTCTTTGTAGTATCCACCTCAATACAATCCCCCGACACCACAAGACCTAGCAAGGCAACCTCTCTCAACCAAAATTTATATTTTTCATACTTCGCATACAACTTCTCTTCCCTCAATCTTTGAAACACCACCCTCAAGTAACTTATATGCTCCTCCTCACTATGAGAATTGATGAAAATATCATCAATGAAGACCACCACAAACAAATCAAGGTAGGGATTACAGACTATATTCATAAAACCTATAGACATAACCGGTGCATAATTCAAACCAAAAGACACCACCCCAAATTCAAAATATCGGAAAGGACATTCCATAACTCATTGATCACCAGAACCAACTCAATAGAAATAACATAGGTTCAACACCCCTAACCCTTACAAGATGATTAATCCAACCCTTAGAGTTCAATTGTACCTTAAGACAAAAAATTGACTTACCCCTTCACAACCACCTTACAAACCCCCACTCAAGGATGAGTTTATTAGGGAATTAGAATCTAACTCTATGGGTTCTACAATCAATGCAGACACAATATGTATGCAGCTAATCCATCCCAAGTATGACATCAAAATCTACCACATCAAATCCAATAAATCACAAGGCATGACCTAATGCAATATGAATAGAGAAAAATACCTATGAACTTTCTAGCAACAATAGGATCAACATGGGGGCAGACACCAAAGGTTCAAATAATAACTCGGGACACACAAGAAGCTCGCTAGCATCCAAAAGGAATAATGAAAGGAATAGTGAACCTGGATCCATAAAAATCAAGATCTTCAACTTACCTGCGAAGTACTATGCCAAGCCTAGCGACTCCTAGAGAGGTATGGTTGAGAATGTCGACAACTATCCTTACGATCTTTAGGGACCCATGGGCAATACCTCACCTTATGATTCACTCCACCACACCCAAAACATGCTTCCAAAAGTGAAGCAATCTCCCAGGTGGTACCTTCCACACCTGTTACATGTAGGAGGTGCTTGTTCATTGCCATCTTTACCTTAATCAATATCACAACCATTACCCTTAATACATTTACGAGGATAATCATTTACCTTATGACCCATCTCCCTACAACCATAACAAGCATCCGTACCTTTTAAGCATGGGCCATCATGGCACATACCACATCTTGGGCACCTAGCATAAGGCACCACACCACCCCCACCTTTGAGACTTTGAAACTTTTCTTCAAAACAATCCCTCTTGGCCTCCTTCACCCTTCTGTTACTCATCTTACCACTTGAAGTCTCCACTTTGGCCAATACCTATAGAGCATTACGAACCTCAGCATTTGATATATCACTATCCTGAGTAGCTTGAGACATATTCTGAAATGCAATGATTAAAATAAGAAATAAGCCTTAGGGGACTTAACTTTATCGCATGACATAGATCAACAAAAAAGGAAATATTTTCAAAAATGCCTCATAGCCTCTCATTCATGGTCGTGGCGCACTTTACAACTATCAATAACACTCTATTTGACACAGTGTGTTGAACTCCAAGCACTACTAAGAACCTTATGCGCTAATACCAAGTTTGTCACGACCCAAACTAGGGGCTAGATGTGACATGGCTAATGGGGAACCCGTAGGAACCCCAATCAAGCCACTCAACTTATCATTACACATCTTTGATCACGGAAGCAATTAAAACAATAATAAAAGAATAGAAATGAGAGCAAAGGATCTAAGGGAAAATCCTTCATTTCACTAAATATCAAAGAGTCAAAGGAAGTCAAGCTTATAGCATCATTACATAACTTCTCCAACAATACCTTTAAACACAAAACTTAGTGTGGGCCAAGATAAGCAACCGGGCTCACCATCATACTCAAAACATATAATAAAAAAAGAGTGTCTTTATACATAAAATAAGGTAAAAGACATTATCCATGAAATTGAAGACTCACCAACTTCCTTACAGAGAAATCATACTAGCCATATAGAGGAAGAGGATGGTCAAGTGGAGCTCCAGATCCTAAATGCTAACATCATGTGGGCATATAGTATTGGTTAGTATGTTTGAATAAATTAAGTATGTAGGATGCAATGCAACAAGAGATAGGCAACATAATCGAAATGCATATTTATGCAACAAATGAGCATACAACAAAATGGCATACATGAACAAATTTAGTAGTAAAACATGCTTACAAAGAACATATTATATGTGTAGGAAAAGACCATCATCAGTAACCAAGGCCTACCACCTCCTTTGTGAGGCGATTGAGGTACAAACCCCTCAACATGGTTGCATGGGCCTACTACCTCCCGAGTGAGGCAATTGAGGTATAAACCATCCCAATATGGTTGCATGAGATTACTACCTCCCGAGCGAGGCAATTGAGATACAAACCCCCCAACATGGTTGCACGGGCCTACTACCTCCCGAGAGAGGCAATTGATCAAATTCCAACACTATAGATACCACTCATGAAATCAACATATTTACAAATCTCATTCATCATCATAAATTTATTTAACTCATATACAATGCTTTAGGCCTTTAACAACTCAAAACACATTAATTAAACATTTTATTAAACACTTAGCGGATGTGTGATGATAGTGTAAAACCATGCAATGCAAGAGTGAAATCATGCAAGTACATTTAATGTAAAACTACCTACCAATACTTGGTATTACACTCAAGCAATATATATCAAAACCCCTTCATCATCAAAGATTCATAGCTCAAAACATGATTAAACAGTCACACTTTTATGAAACCCCAACATAGTTCATAGTCAAATTCATAATAAGTAAATCAACTTAGAAACATGAGTTTTATGTAAAAAGGAAGCTTGGACACCATGGGTGAAAGGACCCAATGGTTGAAACCTATATATCTTAGCTTTGGAGAATTCCTTGATGAAGATTGAAAATGAAAACTTGAAGCTTGAGTGAAATCCTTAAGATCCAGAATGAGTTTTGGCACTTGAATTTTTGGTGAAATATTAGTCTAAGTATTTTAGAGAGTATTGGGAAATGTTTTGAATGATATAACGGTGAAATATGGCTAAGCATAGGTATTTTTACGCATGGAAAGACTTATGCTCAAGAACCAAAAGGCTTGGACCGAACTGGAAAACTGACAACAAAATAACATAGGTTTGCATCTGGTCCATGATGCAGACCCTAAGCCGAGGATATTTTTACATAGGTCCGCAATGGCTGCATGCTGCAGTACCAACATGAATCGATTCTAGAAATCACATTTTTAGGAAATTGAGATTTTGTTATAGTTGCCCTAAAATCGTGGTTAGACCCATCTCTCACTCAATTCTTCCCCCTAATCAAGAAAATGAAATTGAATTTTTGATATCACGCATAAAATTTTGAGATATATAGAAATTATGATTCTGGACACTTTGGAGGCACATTTTTAGGCACATTTTGGAGTCGTTTCATTATAGAACATATTCATAGCTCAAAACATGCTTAAATAATCCATATATCATGAAAACCCTAACATAGTTTATAATCAACTACATAGTTAGAATACCCATAAGTAAATCAACTTCAAAACATGTAATTTGTATAAAAAGGAAGGTTAGGCACCATGGGTGAAAGGACCCAATGGTTGAATCCCACATACCTCAATTTTGGAGATTCCATTGATGAAGATTGGAATGCAAACTAGAAGCTTGTGTGAATTCCTTAAGATCCATAATGAGTTTGGGACTCTTGAATTTGAGTGAAATATTTGGCCAAGTGTTAGAGAGGGTTTTGGAGAATGTCTTTAATGATTTGAGATTGAAAAATGATTGAGTATAGGTATTTTTATACACAAGAAGGCTTAGTCCTAAGACCCAACGGCCTTGGACCAAAACAAAAAAACTACCAAAAAAATATGAGGGTCATCTCGCCAGGGGCGCGGATCGATTCTAGAAATCAAAAATTTTAAAAAATCAAATTTTGACATGGTTGCTCTAAAATCGGGGTTAGACCTATCTCCCACTCAATTTTTCCCCCTAATCACGAATATGAAGTTAGATTTTTGATATCACGCAAAAAATTTGTGATATATAGAAATTATGATTATGGACATTTTCGAGGCACATTTTTGGGCACTTTTTGGGGCGTTTCAAGAAGGAATGTTGTGAGAAACATCTTTAACTATTAACAAATGATAGATGTACTCCTTGGAAATCATTTATGGGCTTTTAGGAAGGAAAAGAATCAACCCCTACATGAAGAGTTACTACCCTTCCATTTAAGAAACTGAAACTTGACTTTTTGGGTTCTGTAATCAATGGAAGCATAGGAAGAATATTATAGATCTACCCTAAGAATTACATCAATGTATACCATGGAAAGCTCAACCAACTCACATGAGACCACTTTATGCAAGATGGAAATGGAAACAACTTCTGTAGACTCTTAGGGCTGTAATGGACTCTGCTACAGGGTTACTTACCTCATAGGGATCATGGAGGACTTTGAGACATGCATGGGATTTATTGGCAAAGAATGGGGTTATAAAAGATAAATTTCATCTTGGATCTAAAAGTGCATTGCATCATAATAAAAAACACTTAACGTACTGGTGACTACATTGGGGGCCTCTTCATCCTCTTGGCGACCATGAAGAGTATAAAATTAGTTGGTCCGTTAGGTCCCTTAAACTTGACCCTTTTCACCTTGGGGCGCTGTGGCACTGCTCCTATAATCCTTGGCATAGTGGCTGGCTTCCCACAAGTAAAGCAAGCCTTTGGACCTGGCTAGACATTCTCCTTATAGTGTATGTCACATATAGGGAAATTTTGACTATGGGCTTAGGAATAACCTCCTTATCCTTTGTAGTCCTAGGAGGAGAAGTGTTGGTAGATCATTGCCCACTTTTCTTTTGGCCACCTTTAAATTTGTAACCACTGCCCTTTTGGTGAGAGTACTTTCCCGATGAGTACATATCTCAAACTCATTTTAGGGCTAGCTTGCAAAGAAACATTGATCTTAGTGTGCTATTGTTCCCAACTTCTAATAAATATGCATGTGCTAAGATATAAAATGGGAGTAAAAGTACATAAATGGACAATACTCGGTAAAAACTTGGAAAGGGAGCAATAGTGCAAAACGGCCAACAAAAGTGTTATCGCCAACACACCGATCTACCAACAGTCATAGAGACCGCCTATCATTGCACCAACCAAGTTTCTAGAGAAATTCAGAAAGGCGGTCAAATTTGATATCACAAAGAATGTTTGGTACACCACCAAAATGCACAGGAGATAACTTAAAGTTGAAGCACTCAAAGCCCCAAAACACTGACGAGAAAGCGATATGATGCATATATTGGTGGATTGCCAAATCAAATCAGAAGAATGAAGAGTCATAGCCTAATGTTGCAAAAGAGTAAGCATTTTAAAGATGAAGAAGAAAGTGGTTAAGTTCACATTTGGCACATCGCTGCAGTGCTCGGCAATGGTCGGCCTTGACCATCGAATGGAATTTCATACCACAAACTTTCACATATTTGCATGGAGTATATAAGAAATTTTAGAAAGGCCATTGTATATATCAGTTCATACCATATCATAATAATTCATCTTCTAGAGAGTACTATATAAATCTTTCCTCTTATAGTACAAAGGAGAGTTAGGGTTTTGAAGATTTTGGGAAGGAAATTGGAGTACATGGACTAGTGATAATCAACTAATTTCTCTTCAATCTTGTTATCCAATGATTGCTACTGCTACATTTGGTATCAAATCTTTAATTTCGAGCATGTATGGTCAAAACCCCCATGTTGGGGGTGTGCTATTGATATGGGTTTGTGATTTAACTATTGAGTCTTTGATATATTGACCTACTTATAGCTGATTTGAGTGAATTTATATCCATTCCTATGTTTAGTCCATAATTTCATCTTTGCAAACTTGACGTTTACTCTAGATCTCTGATTGTTGCCTTAGCTAGAATGATTAGAGTATGGAATGGATATAATGGCTAGAAACCTCTTTTGGTTTCAATTTTAGTCCACAACCATGGATTCAATGGCCAAGGTATTAGGGATTTTGTTGAGACTTCTTAGGCAAGGCGTGTCCTCAATAGTTCGCATATAATTTCGTAGTTAATTCCTGTAAAATAGTCGTGTATCAAGTTGAACATGGGTTACAAGCAACCTAACTTAATCAATCAATAACAACACATTTAGAATATTTGGACCCAACTAGTAGATCAATTCCTATATTTTCATATCCCTAACATCTTCCCCCATTTGCAATTTACATCAGTAATTAGAATTTATGTAGTCCAATCATTATTTTTTAATATTGCAACCCCCAAGATCCTACTATTACTTAGTCCAAGAGTCACTTCTACCTTAAAAAATTATTTCATGTGGGATCGACCCTAACCTCTTAGTAGGTTATTATGCTGATAATGATCGCCCGTGCTTTCCTTGAGTAGCCGAATTGAGCGACATCAAAAAAGGCACCGTTGCTGGTGAATCAATATGTTCATATTGGAAGTTTTTATTGAGCTTTGTCCTGGTAGTTAGAGTTATTTTTTCTCTTTTATTATTATTTTTGTTGTTGAAAAATAGGTATTAAAATAGAGGATAATGAGAGTGTCCATGGTTAGAATGTTGGAGACATGAATGATATGTAAGGTGTTAACTGGAATCAAGTGGGGAGCACCGATGCTATCGTACTATCCCCCATTGGTTGCATGAGTTAATTTTCACGTAACAGGTATAATATTACAACTCTTTTAGCTAAACGGATTGTTCAGAGGGCTTAGCCATGAAGATCCTTATTAACAACTAAGGAGCTTTGTTGATGTGTGTATCCCATTCAATTTCAGGGGAGTGAGTCAGGAAACCATTCATCTAAGGCTATCTCCTTTATCCTTCACCTAAGAAGCAGTAAGGTGGCTATCTAAGCTACCTTGTGTTTCAATTACTTCATGGTAGGAGCTACAAAATGCATTCTTTGAAAGATTTTTCCTCCCACAAATATGATAAAGTTAAGAAGAATTATTGAGAACTTCAACTAGCTAGAAGGTGAGTCATTGTATGAAACATGACGCTGGTTCCGAAAACCCATACTCTAATGTCCTAACCATGGAGCTCCGGACCATATTTTCTTGCAATACTTATATGTGAGCCTTAACATGGTTAAAAAATGAGTAGCTGATAAGTTAGTGAGAGAAGGCCTAATGACACAAACATTTACTAAAGCTTATAACCTCCTAGATGGCATTAAGAAGATTAGTCGAGCATGGTACACAAGAGATGATATGGCACCTTTAGGCAACGGAGTTCCTTCAAGGGAGTAGCTCACTAAGGATCAAGATAGGAGTGAGAACATGGCTAAAATGTTGACCTAGCTTGATCTTTTGACTAAGCATGTCATGGGAGGAAATCGTAAAAGTGTGAATACTGTAGGAGTTACTGGAGGGGTAATTTTTGAGGGTGCAACATTTAAAGGTAGTTACAATGAGGAGGAACACTATATGAGAAACCAAATGATGGGTTTTTAGCCAACTTTTCCAAAGGAACTTAGGAATCATGGTTAGGACAATAACTCCCAATAAAAAGGGTGTGCATGGGCGAGCCTACCTCAAGTTGGGGGTTGGAGGAACCATAATGGAGACACATATATTCCATCTCATGACAGTGTGAAGGATGCTAATACCGTGGCAAATCAAGAGAATCTTCAGAGTAAAGATATGCTCACCCAAATCTTAAGCAAGGTGAAAGCCTCTCATAAAGACCTAAAGGAGATGAAATTATACATTTCTCAGTTAAGTCAAACTCTGATGTCATATTCGGCATCTATTAAACATCTGGAAATTCAACTCAGGAATATATTAGCTCATCTAAATCAGGATCCAAAAAAAGGCTTACCTATTGACATGGTGGCTAATCCAAAGGGGAATGATCAACATTGTTTAGCCATAAGAACTCATAGTGGGAAAGTGGTTGAAGGCACAAAATCATCGCTTATTTTTGAAGCAGGACTAAATGGAGTGGAAGAAAAAGCGGGTGCAATTACTGTGGATATTAATAAATATGTAGCTCATGTTGAAGGTGGTGATGCTTTTGGCAATCCCAAGAGCGAGAAGTAAGAAAAGAGTGGGGATGATGTTGTGAATGTCAAGAAAGCATTCCATAAAAATGCTAGTCTAGCTATGAGTTTCAAAACTCCTCAAGTCAAGGTTGATCCTCTGTTCCCTTAAAGATTGAAGAAGAAAGAGGAGGATACAAAATTTGAAAAATTCCTCTGTGTGTTTAACTCATTGTTGATAACTGTATCACTTGTGGAAGCATTGATCAAAATGCTAGGTTATTCTTGATTCATGAAAGAGTTGATCACGAAGAAGAGAACTTGAGTGTGAGACAATCTAAGTGTCTCACAATTATAGTACAATCTTCATACAAAAGTTGGTAGTGAGGATAGAAGACCCAGGTACATTCACTATTCCATATTCAGTATGACACTTTTTGACTTGTAAGCTAGGAATTGGAATTGGAGGCCCCTTCACCAATAAAAATACAGCTACTCTAGGCTAATCGGTCTATCAAATGACCAATGGGGTTCTATATGACATGCTGGTAAAGGTGGAGAATTCATTCTTCCAGTGGATTTTCTGATCATGGATTGTGAGGTGGATGCAGATGTGCTAATTATCTTGGGTAGGTCATTCATAGCCACGGAACGAGCTGTTATGGATTTAGAGAGTGGGGATCTTCACTTTAGAGTGAATGATGAGGAAGTAGTGTTCAATATATGCAGAACTATGAAGTAGAAGGTGATCCTGAGGTATTATTAGTAGTGATTCAATTGGTGGTGGCTTGAATGAAGAAGAGAAATTATATTATGCCATGATATTAACTAAGGCACTGCTTGGGATGAAACCCAAAGTGAGTGTTTACTGCTTTTAGTTTTAAATAATGGGTGTTGATTTCTGTAGGTTTGAAAAAAGAAAAAAATTGGAGTGGAGATCTAAGAGGGCGATCAATGAAACAACTTGGCAAATCACCGAGTCAAAAAAGGCAACCATTAGTTTTGTAACACCCCACATCTTACATGTACTAGTTCTATACAAATGAAACATGATATGTCTTGGTCAAATTAGCGCCAATTTGTAAAAGTGCTTGAATCTCAAATTAGAGGATGATATGTATGTCTAATACTTAAGAGGGTTGAGCATATATAAGTTTTAAGTCAAATAGAGTAGATCACGACCTTAAACAAAGTGAAAGAAGTGAGGTGCTTGTAGGACTTTGGAAGCTAGCAGGTGAGTCACCTACTTGCTTAGCTTAAATTTTCTAGCT
>DF357973.1:3701-22534 GCA_000787875.1 Solanum virginianum | reverse complement strand
GACCCTACTAGTTGCTGGAAAGGTTAAGAGAACACCCAAATTATTGAACAAACTATTTGAAGTGTCCACACCAACTAGTGAATTTAGTATGGCTGGAAGGGTTTATTATGACTGTGTAATAACTGTTTGTGACCATGACACATTGGCCTATCATGGGGGGGGGGGGAAGCCTAGCCAGGGTCAATCCTAATATAGATTTACCACTAATTAGCTGGTCATTTGTATTATATGTTCTGCACAGATTATACAGTACAGAAAGGTAAAGAAATAAAAAAGGGCATAAAGTACATGATTCCAAAGTGTTACTAAAGGTGGCCTCTCATCCTTATAGAAGTGCATGATTTCATTTGAGTTGTTACTTCATGTATAGTATTTCCTACCTTACATATTCAGTACATTATCTCATACTGACATCCCTTACATGGGACCTGCATTTCATGCGGCAGGTACAAGAACTAGTAGATCTCCCCAGTAGGAGTACAGGATATCAAACTGTTGTTAGCGAGCTCCAGGTTGCTTTGGGGCTTTGTATGTGTTAAGAGCTTATATTTTTATACTATCTAGTTAGTCGAGGTAGGGCCTATCCCGACCCTTATCAGATACTTTTCCTTATTTATCTGGAGGCTTTGTGGACAATGTAAAGTAAAGTGTGGTCATGTCTCATACTTTAGATATTTTTAACTCCAACGGCCTTATCATATGCATTTCCTCTTGGATAGTTATTATTGTTTACCTTCTTGAATGCATGCTGAATATAGAAACTAATTATAATGTTCATAGCAAGTGCATGGTTATATGTTGGTTCTCCCAAGCCTTGTAGGCAACGGGTGCCAATTTGCCTTAATGGGGCTTTGGGCATGGCAAAAGCGTTATCAGAATGTAATAGGTGGATTGTGTGTAACCTCTAAATTGTTTTATACAACAAGTATACAAGAAACAAGGAAAAATAAAGACAATGTGAAGGAAGTAAAAGTGGTAGTTTGTATGCCTAGTTGGGTGAGACTCAAGATGAGTCTCTGTCGGACACATCTCTAATTCCTCCAGTTCCTGATAAACCAGAAGGTAGTGAAATTCCCCCAGAACCACCCATTGATGCCACCGTGCAAGATATGAGGAATGTAATATAGCTATTGACTCGTATAGTTGCTAGCCAAGGTCAAAGACAAGAAGGCCCAATCATAGGTGTAGGTAGTCCAATAGGGAAGCTAGCACAAGGATACGTGACTTCCTTAATATGGACCCTCCATCCTTCAACGGGTCAGATCCTAATGAATATCCCTAAGACTTTATTGACCAAATTCAACGGACTTTAGATGTTATGCATGTGAGTGGTACAAAGGCTGTTAAGTTACCGACATATAGGTTGAAGGGTATGGTTATATTGTGGTATGGAGCTTGGAAGCAATCCAAGGATATAGATACACCTCCAAATACCTGGAAGGAGTTCAAAGAGGCATTTCTTGACCATTACTTGCCTTTAGAGATTCGAAAGGCCCGTGCAGATCAGTTCTTGAATCTCCACCAAGGGAATATGAGCATGAGGGAATATAGCCTTCAATTTAATTCCCTAAGTATGCTGCTAATGTAGTTGCTACTATAGCAGATAGAGCTCATCGATATAAGGATAGATTGGATACATATCTGGTCAGAGGCTACACCATTGCTTTCTTGAATAATGACATGAATATAGCAAGGATGCAAGCTTTTGCATAGAAATTGGACGATCAGAGGCAAAGAAAAAGGAACAAGAGTTAAAAAGGGGGTAGTCCAAGAGGGCTAGGTCTATGGGGTAGTTTACACCACCCCAAGGTGAGTTTAGGCTGCAGTTTCCTAATAGACCACCTAGGATATCATCCTCCTACTCTGCAACTATTGCTTCACCACAACTCTAAGGGTCAAGAAGTAATCAGTTTGGTCCAAGAAGTGAAGAGCAAGGTGCACGGACAACGGGATATTCAGCAAGCCAAGAAAGGACTCCTATGTAGCCTTGCAAACAATGTGGGAGATGTCATTCAGGTACATGTCATGTTGGGACAAATGCTTGTTATTGTTGTGGTGCACCAGGGCATATGATGAGAATTGCCTGAGGAGATGTATGAGTGATATAGCACGATCTACTAGGTCAATTATTACATCATCATCATTAGTTCCTCTATTATGTAGGGGTCAACAAGCACCTAGAGGTCATGGTGGAGGTGTTAGAGGGGCAGCTAGGTCTAGCAGAGTCCACAATCGCACTTATACTCTGGGGAGTCAGCAAAATTTTGATGCTTCACTCGATATGGTCACAGGTACATTGTCCATCTTTTCACATAAAGTATATACATTAATTAACCCTATTTCTACACTATCATACATCACTCCACTAGTTGCTGGTAAGCTTACGAGAATACCCAAATTATTGAACAAACCATTTGAAGCGTCTATACCAACCGGTGAATCTATTATGGCTAGAAGGGTTTATTATGACTGTGTAGTAACTGTTTGTATCTGTGAAACATTGGCTAACCTTATTGAGCTAGAAATGGAGGAATTCAATGTTATAATGGATATGGATTGATTAGCTTCGTGTTATGCCACTGTGAATTGCTGGACTAAGAGAGTGCACTTCCACTTTCCAAATGAGGAAGTTCTAGAATAGAGGCAATGTTGGGGCACCAAAGGAAGGTTTATTTCTTATTTTAGGGAAAGAAAGATGATATATAAGGGATATATATATCATTACGTTAGAGTAAGGGATATGGAGGAGGAATCGCCAACTCTTCAATCAATTTCGGCAGTGAATGAATTTGTTGATGTGTTTCGTGAATAATTCCAAGCTTACCTCCAGAATGAGAAGTAGATTTTGGTATTGAATTACTTCTAAGCACTCAACCTATTTCCATTCCTCTGTATAGAATGGCCCCGACAAAATTATATGAATTAAAAGAGCAGTTAAAAGACTTATCAGAGAATCATTTTATAAGACTAGTGTGTCCCCTTAGGATGCACCAGTGTTATTTGAACGTAAAAAGGATGGAACCTTGAGAATGTGTATCGACTATTGACAATTGAATAGGGTGAAAATAAAGAGAAAATATCCCCTTTCCAAGGATTGAGAATTTATTTAATCAGTTATAGGGTGCCAAATTCTTTTCAAAGATTGATTGAGATTAGGTTATCACTAAGTCAGGGTAAAGGAGAAAGACATACCTAAGATAGCTCTCAGAACACGCTACGGTCATTTTAAATTTCTTGTTATGACATTTGGGCTAATAAATGCACCATCAATTTTTATGGATCTGATAAACAAGGTATTCAAGCCATTCTTGGATGTGTTCATGGTAGTACTTATAGATAATATTTTAATATATTCATGTTCAGAAGTGGACCATGTAAATCATTTATGACAGGTGTTATAAGTTCTTCGTGATCGACAGTTGTATGCCAAGTTTTCTAAATGTGAGTTTTAGTTAAAATCAGTGGCACTCTTGGGTCATATTGTGTTGGATGAGGGAATAACGGTTAATTCACAAAAGATAGAGACTGTGAAAGATTGGCCAAGGCCAACAACACCCACGGAAGTTCAGAGTTTCCTAAGGTTGGCAAGTTATTATAGAAAGTTTGTTGAAGGATTTTCTTCTATTTGTTCACCTCTAAAAAAGTTGACACATAAGGCAACTAAGTTCCAATGGAATCATGCATGTGAAAGGAGCCTCCAAGAGTTGAAAAATAAGCTAACTTTTGCACCTGTGCTAGTACTTCTAGAAGGCACAGAGGTGTATATCATGTATTGTAATGCTTCATGAATTGGCTTAGGGTATGTACTGACACAGCATGATAGGGTGATTGCTCATGCCTATAGACAACTACGATCGCATGAGAAAGACTATCTAACACATGATCTTGAGCTTGCAGCAATTGTGTTTGCTCTGAAAATGTGGCGCCACTTTTTGCAGTACATCTTTAAGTAGAAAGACCTAAATTTAATGCAACGAAGATGGCTAGAGCTAATAAAGGAATATGACATTGATATACTATACCATACGGGGAAAGAGAATGTGGTAGCCTATGCTCTGAGTCATAAGGCAATCATGAATATTGGTGATCAGGCTGTGATAAGTGAAGGTGTGGCAAAGGATCTACGTCAACTAGCTAGTTTGGGATTTGGCCTTCTTGAAACCCCAAATGAAGGGGTTGTTGTGCATAATGTTGCAGATTCTTCATTGGCCATAGAAGGGAAAGGAAAAATAGTTCAAGGATCCTGTTCTACGATGATGTAAGGAAAAGGTAAGTCTGGGTATAGTAAATGGCTTTGACCTTACACTAAATAGAGTACTTTATTGCCAAACTAGATTATGTGTGCTTGATATTAATTGACTAAGAAGGAGGATAATGGATGAAACCCATCATTCAAGATATTCCATCCATCCAGGATCAACTAAAATATATCATGACCTAAAGGGACTATTTTGGTGGGGAGGCATGAAAAAGTACTTTGCAAAATTTGTGTCTCAATATCCAAATTGCCAACAAGTCAAAGTAAAGCAGCAGAAGTCGGGAAGTTATATGCAGTGTATAGAGCTTCTAACATTGAAGTGGGATATGATCAATATAGATCTTGTTACTGGGTTGCCTCGCTCATTTCAGCAGTTTGATTCTATATGGCTAATAGTTGATAGACTCACAAAGTCAGCACACTTCTTGCTGGTTAAGAGTTATTATACAACTGAAGGATATGCAAAGTTGGTTTAGTTTGGTAGTTATGTAACCAAATTGCTTCACTACTATTACAGTCCGCAAAAATGACTTATTGTAGGATATCTTAATTGTTGACGTCGAAATATAGAGAGAATACGTAACATGATGTAGTCTATTTGTCTAAATTATATCTGATCGGGGAGCTCAATTTAATGCAAAATTTTGAAAGTCCTTCCAAAGGAGTAAAAGGACACAAGTTAATTTGAGGACAACTTTCCACCCTCAAATAGATGGTCAAGCAGAACATATCATTCAAATAGTTAAAGATATGTTACGAGCTTATGCATCGGACTTTAAGGGTATTTGGGTAGACCATTTTCCCCTTATAGAATTTGTCTATAATAATAGCTACCACTCGATTATCAAGATGGCACCTTATGAAGCTTTATATGAAAGGAAATATAGGTCGCTGATTGGATGGTTTGAAGCGGGTGAAATCACCTTGCTTGGGCCAGATCTTGTACAACAAGCCATGGAAAAAGTTAGGGTAATATAACAGTGGCTAGAAATAATGCAAAGTCATCACAAATCATATGCAGATGCTTATAAGAGAGGACTAGAATTCTCAGTAGGGGATTGCGTATTTTTAAAGGTGTCTCCAATGAAAGGGGTTATGGGATTTTTTGACTCCTATTGAAGATGTGTAGGTTACAGAAGATCTCACCTATGAAAAGGTACCTATTGCTATTCTAGATCATTAAGTTAAGCAGCTAAGCAATAAAGAAATAACTTTAGAGAGGATGATATGCGATGAAGTGATAACATGAGAGGCTGAGGACGCGATAAAATCAAATCACCCTTACTTATTTGAAGCTAAAGAGGAAGTGCAACATGTAGAGTTAGGGCATTAATAGGTATGTGTGTTCGAGTACTTATTGTGTTGTTAAAAGTTTGTTTAAGTATAGATTTGAACATGGTTAAGCTATCAAATTATCCTAACTTTCGAGGATGAATGTTCCTAAAGATGGGAGGATGTAATACCCCACATCTTACATGTACTAGTTCTACGCAAATTAAGCATGATTTTGCTTGGTCAAATTAGTGCCAATTTTTAAAAGTACTTGAAACTCAAATTAGAGGATGATATGTACGTCTAACGCTTAATAGGGTCAAGTGTATACAAGTTTTAAGTCAAATTGAGAAGATCACAACCTTAAACGAAGTGAAAGAAGTGAAGTTCTTATAGGACTTAGGAAGCTAGCAGGTGAGTCACCTAATTGCTTTGCTTAAATTGCTAGCTAGACGGAGATGAGGTCTGACACTGAATCTGCCCAAGTCAAATAATGAATAAAGTCCAAGTTAAGGGTGTAATTTTGGCCTATGTTTTATCATCATAAATGGATAATATTCAGCCCCAAAAGAATAGAAAATGAGCCCAAAGACATACCATTCGCTTGATTATTTAGGGCCCAAACTAAATAAAGGGAAAGGAGAAAAATAGGCAGCAAAGACCCATCAATGTGAAACGCCTTAAGGACTAGGTGAAAGGAGCAATAAGATAGATCACTAGCTTAACAATGTAAGGCTAAGAATTCAGAACTAAGTTGGCCAAGAGGTCTTCTTCAAAAGGACTGAAAACACCTTTCTAAAGCCATTTCAACTTGGACAAAAAAATTTGCATTTCTAGGTTACTTTGTGTTCTCTTTCAACTTATACAACGTAGCCCTTACAACCTTACAAGGGTTAAAGCAGACTTAAACCTTTAGGTTAAAGTTAAGCAAAGATACTTGGGTACTTATTATGGTTTGTTTATGATAAATAAGAGAAATAAGCTAATCTTACTTGTGCTGGAATTTTGGACATCATGTGTTCTAAGGATTGTTGTATACTTTTCCTGTTTATTAGGAGGCTTTTCTCTTCTTAGTTGGCTGGATGATGAAGTATGACTTATGTTTTTTAGCAAGGTTTAGTTTGGTAGTTATGTAACCAAATTGCTTCACTACTATTACAGTCCGCAAAAATGACTTATTGTAGGATATCTTAATTGTTGACGTCGAAATATAGAGAGAATACGTAACATGATGTAGTCTATTTGTGTGTTGTGTAAGCTTGTTATGTTTTGTACCTTGTGAGCTTTTATAAGACTGTGAAGGGTCTAAAACAAGTAGGATATGTCATTTACATAAGAATGGGCATTAGAACATACAATTATAAGTGGAAAGGCCAAAAGGATTCCTTTGGATCGCTAATTAAAAGCTTGCTGCCCGGGTGTTATTTATTTATAAGATTGGTCTATCAAGAAGTGTTTCTTAGCTGCTAATACAAGTATTATTGCCTACTCAATTTTAGGTAAATATTTAAGTGAAAAGGAGGTTACTCCGAGGTAATAACGAGTTCATATATCGTGGTGTGTAAGCCTACTTGAGTTCATATAAAGGCACTTACCAACTCTGACATAACTAATAACCATGTCTTCACTCTTTCACATGTTTATATGTTCCCATATATAGTCATCTTTAAATCTGCATACATGGGTACCAAGATACATGAGTTCCTTTTTGTTAAATAAAGTTCATGAGTTGTTTCACCTCCTATGCATTTCATTATTTCTGTAACCTACTCTTTTCATTGTGATATTGTTTTGTATACTTCTTTACATATCACATGCTATATCTATGTTCCTACAACTCCAATACTATGACCACCAAAAGAATAACCTCAAAAGTAATTGAAAGATAAACTAAGTTGCTTATTGATGGGTGGTAGCCCTAGGGGTGGAAGAATCACCTAGCAGTGGCCGATCCCATTACGGGGGTAAGCCAGGGCATAAAGAAAAGCCTAGAATGGGTCGATTCCAATATTGATTTACCACTGATCAGTTGGTCATTTATATTATATGTTCTGTATAGATTATACAGTACCAAAAGGTAAAGAAATAAAAAGGGTATAAAGTACATGATTCGATGGTGTTACTAAAGGTGGTCTCTTATCCTTACAGTGGTGCATGGTTTCATTTGAGTTGTTACTTCATATAAAGTATTTCCTGCCTTACATATTTAGTACATTATCTAGTACTGACGTCCCTTATGGGGGACCTGCATTTCATGCTGCAGGTACAGGCACTAGTAGATCTCCCAAGTAGGAGTATAAGATATCCTATTGTTGTTACTGAGCTCCAGGTTGCTTCGGGGCTTTTTGTGTGTCTAGAGGTTATATTTTTTGAATGTATAATTAGTCAAGGCGAGGTCTGTCCCAACCCTTATCACATACTTTTCCTTATCTAGAGGCTTTGTAGATAATGTAAAGTAAAGGGTGGCCATGTCTCGTACTTTAGACATTTTTTCTCCAAAGGCCTAGTCATATACAGGTCAAAGATGTTTTAGAGTTACTCGTGTCATATTTCTATTTTTCTTACGAATTATTAAAGCTATGATTACTTCATATATTCTGTGAGATTAGATTTAGCACTGATGGATTGAGGGAGTGCTCTCTGTCATTGAACTATGTGCCACCATAGGATGATGTTTTACCCTTTATTTACCAGTGGATCTATATAGTATACTTTCAGCATGTTTTACTTTAAGCATTGATCATACATATCATATTGTTATTATGCCATTCATTGCTTATAATTATGAATTTTGATTATATTGCCTACCTTTTGTTGTATTGCATCCTACATACTTAGTACATTCAAATGTACTAATGCATACTCTATGCCTACATGATGTTACCATGTACGAATCAGAGCTCCCTTTGACTACCCTCCTCCAGGTGGCTAGTTTGACATCTTGAAGATAAGCTTGTTGAGTACTCAAGATCAAGGACACTATTTACTTTCTCTTGTTATTTCTAAAGCTTCTTTATGTCGATATTTTACATTATGAGGGTGAGTGTGGAAAGTGTCTTGGTCCCTGCTCCATTTTAATTCTAGAGGTGTTGTTGGAATAGTATGATGTATCTATGCTATGAGCTTAACTGTTTATGTTTTTATAATATCAAAGATTTCCCGTAGACATTTTATGCCTATTTAGACTCTCTTATTATTGTTTAATTGCTTTCGCAACCAAAGATATGTGTATGATATTCTAAGAGGCTTATTTGGGGTCTCTTCAGGTTCCTCATTCATCGTGTCACATCTAGGCCCTAGTTTGGATCATGGTCCATTGTGGGAACCATTAAGAGTTGACTTGAAATAACCTGGATTTTGTGTATTTCTTTGATTGGGTAATTTCATGAATTGTCTATTTCCTTTCATTTTGAATATTATTTAGTGGTGGCATCACCAAACCTCACCCACCATCACGATCCTAACCAAGGTAGTGATGAATAGAAAAAGGGAAGTAGATGATAAGATTTGATTGATGTGTTCTCGTCTAACCAACCAAACCTTACCAAGGGGAGGTTGACTGGGACAATGGATAATGGTCAGTTGGCACACTATGGTTGCCAGCCAAGTGCCATGGTCAAATTCAACCTTCACTTCACAAGAGGGCTGGAAGAACCTAAGTTACCATCTTGCATACAATGTCTCGATTAGAGTTATATTATCCGGGGTATTTGAGTTAATGAATATTGGGGAACACAATTCCCAAGTTGTCCCTCAAATTGATTGCCTCTTTTCATTACTAGTGTAGAGTTTTTTTTATTTTCTTTCACTTTGAAATGCAAACCCCCCTCCATTCTAAGAATATAGTTGATTGATATTTGAATAATTGTTGGTGAGTCAATATGGTCAACCCTGAATTCCATGTGTATTCTACCCTAACCTTTGGTTATGTTTATACTTGATATTGACTGCTTTACTGTTGGAGTGTGAACATCAAAATTTATGGCGCTATTGCCAGGGAATACAGCTATGTTCTTAACTTGATTTCACTAGTAGTTAGTTCAAGTATTGATTTCAAGATTGTCTTGTATTTTACTTTTGTTTTTGTTTTTGTTATTTAGTCTCATTTGTAAGGTGTACTGTGTGTGTATGCCCAACACAAGGAACCAACGCAATCCCTTAGCTCCACTCATTTTGGAGATCCATCGAATTGAAAGAAGAATGGCCCAAGAAAATAAGGATATCGTGATTGATGAAGCTATCAGTTAACATGAGGAAGATGTGGGTAGAAATGAAAACCTACTCCAACGAGAGTATAGGCCACACTATGGAGATTTCAATGATAATGCATGTGGTTGGAATCAATATAGGTTGAACCTTATAGCTATGGATGTCACGGGAGTGATAGTGTCGCCACAGCTATCGGTCGACATTAATTTCATAGTTTCATTGTAAATGCTTCAAAATTGTGGTTTATTCATAGGGCTACCTTCGAAAGATCCACACAGTCATCTCCAAAAAGTTGCATTTATTTGTAAGAGTATGATGGGTACAAAAAATCTATCAATAGATGCAGTTAGTTTGAGAGTGTTCCCGTTAACTCTCACGGGCAATGCCGCAATATGGCTATTCGAGATTCCTAAAAGTTTGATAACTAGTTAGGCCAAGCTACAAAAAGCCTTCTTATGGGTGTTATGTTTCTAGTTCAACCTTTTGCATGAATTACCAAAAGAATGGAGCAAGTGGTCAAAACGAATTGAGTATGGGGTCAAAGAGAGAGTTACAACCAAAACTATTTGTGCGGTGAACACAAAAAATGAGCAAGCTAAGGTCAATGAGGAGATCATGCAACAACTTGCTCAACTTCGCACAGGTATGGACTTGGTATTAAAGCACAACCAAGCAAGTGTCCATGGGATATCTCACCAACCTCTTAAGGCTCCCATGTATGAAGAACCATTCTTTGATGAAGATGCTTGTTTTATGAGTAACCAAGCGGTGGGTTTCCAAAACAATTCCCAAGTATCCAACTCAGACTATTGGAGGCAAGGTTCAAGAAATCAAGGTCAGAACTACAATCAAGAGGGTATGTATAGAGATAACTGTGGTGGTTATTATGAAAGAGAAAGAGCATCGGAGGTTAAATAGGGGCGAAGAGATGGTTATAGAAATGGTCCCTATGTGCCTCCCTACAATCATGACTCTAGATCTAGCAACTCTAGGATTGAAGAGATGTTTGACAAGTTGTTAAAGAGATCCAACTATCAAGATAAGACTTTGAAAGTGATGAAATCAGATATTTCAAGCATAAATCAAAAGATAGAGTCTCACTCGATGGCTATCAATCTTCCTAAATAGTTGGATGATGTATGTGAAATCAGATATTTCAAGCATAAATCAAAAGATAGAGTCTCACTCGATGGCTATCAAACAATTAGAGCAACAATTTGGTCAAGTTCCTTCTCAATTAAACCAAAGCCAAAAGGGTACTTTTCCAAGCAACAAGGTTCAAAACACAAAGAACGATGAGTATTATATGGCAGTCATGACAAGAAGTGGGAAGAGCACTATAGATCCCTTAATGCTTGTGGTTGATGTTGAAGCTTGTGAGAAAAGGGTTGATGACTAAGTTATGGTTGAGGAAGATCTTTTAGAAAGCCACGGGATATAAAGTGAAGAGGTGAATAAGCAAAAAAAACCAAAGATGATCCTAAAACCTCCTCCATATTTTCCTCAAAGACTTAAGAAAAAGGTGGAGGACGGTAAATTAAAACACTTCCTTTTGATGCTAAAGCAATTATCCATTAACATCCCCCTTCTAGAAGCATTGGAGAAGATACCTAGGTATGCTAAGTATATGAAAGATTTGGTGACGAAAAAGTACACGGTGAGCCTAGAGCTTTCATAAGAGCTCTAACAATGCAATGCCATCATGACCAAATGCCTAGTCAAAAAGAGAAAAGACCCCGTTGCATTCACTATTCCTTGTACCATCAGTGATGTGGAGTTCGCAAGAGAATTATGTGATCTAAGAGCAAGCATAAATTTGATGCCTCTTTCCATTTTAAAAAAGCTTGGTCTTGGTACTCCTACTCTGATAAGAATGTGGTTGCTCATGGCAGATAAAACTATCAAAAAGCCAAAAGAGATACTTTTTGATGTACTCGTAAAAGTTGATAAATTCATCTTTCCCACTGATTTCTTGATCCTTGATTGTGACATTGATTTTGAAGTGCCCATTATATTGGAAAGGTCATTTCTGGCCATCGAGAGAGCCTTGGTGGATATGGATTCTGAACTGTGGTTTAGTGTCAATGATGCATAGGTTGTTTTTGACATTTGCCAATCCATGAAGCGCCTGGATGAGTTCAAGAGTGAAGTGTGGGCCATTGAGGATTTCTGATGGTGGATGATGACTAAGTCGAGCCACAACTTTAAATAAGGTGCTTCATGGGAGGCAACTCAAGTAACTTTCATGTTTTTGGCATGTTTTTAAGTTTATCTTGGTTGTTTAAATTATTAGGTAGTGGATTGATTTTTGATTTTGATTTTTCAGACAATGAATCTGTTGTGTTGTTTTGAAGATTGGGGTATTTTATGATTTGGTTTCAAGTACCAATCAAGTGCTGAAAGTGCGAAGAATTACATTTGAAGTAGCCTCTAGGATAACGCCTACGAGTCATAGTGCATACTACGACTCATAGTCCTTCCTTGTAGAGAGAAATATGGTTTGATTAAAATTGGCACATACACTACGAGTTAACCTTATGATTCATAGTCAATGTTATGAGTCGTAAAAGGGGTTCATAGTGTCCAAGTATGACTTTTGAATTTCTCTGAATGTTTGGATCTTCTACGAAACCAGGACCTATGCCTAAAGTTTTCCCAAAACATCTTTCAACTTTTTTGATAAAGTTTCTGACAAACCACGTCATTTTCTGGCAAGATTTCTGGCGAGCACAATTACTCTAGGGTTTTGGCGTCCCCTTTTTCTCTTAGTACATTCCTTGCTTCTTATTTTCTCAATAGGTATACTTTCTTGGTTAAATTTTGCACACAATTTTCATTATCTTCCTAAATAGTTGGATGATGTATGTTTGAATGAGATGTTGAAGGTACCCATGAAAAAATGTTTTCCTAGAAATGAGAACTAGGGTTTATTTATTAAAATTCCTTAATGTTGTTTTGAATTGCAAATTCACCCTTGCTGGTTAATTGGGTTATCAACACTTTGTCATATCTGGTGTTAATCATGGTCATTATAGCCAATAATTATGGACTAATCAATTGTTGGGTTCATGTCGAGGTGCAATTTGGCTGTTAATGTGTATTTGGGTTGAGAATGATCTTTTAAGATGCCCTTTTTGTACGAATTTGCATTTGATCTCTTTAAACATCCAAGATTGTGTGTTGGTGTTGATTTTTTTGAGTTTAGGGATCGAAAACCTTTGGGTAATTCTTGAAAGTTTTGGGAAGTTATTGTTTGATTGTCTAATTATAGATACAATTTGTAGGGCAATTGTGGTTTGAATGTTTAGTACTAGGGCCATAGGAATATTGATATACATATTGAATTGATTGAGAGAGTTGCTTCAAATGTTGTTTGAATTATTTTTTTGGTTGATTGTGTACCAGGCCTTGCTACGACTCGTAGGAGGTCTTACGGGCCATAGTGGACCTTCGTAGTGAACAATAGTCACCTATGGTTCCTTAACATTTACCATATGACACCCACCTACAGGTCATAATGTCTATTACGAACTGTAGTGTAGGTCTCGTAGACCTGCCTTAAGTTTTGAAATGTTTCTGAAAATTGATATGTGTCCAGGCTACGCAAAGAGAGTTTACTCCGAGGTAATAACAAGTTCATATATCGAGGTATGTAAGCCTACTTGATTTCATATTATTTATCATGAAACATATATTCCTCCTTGGCACATAAAGGCACTTACCAACTCTAACAGATCTGTAGCTGGTACAGTGTCAATTTTTTCTGAGTTTTACTTTTTGTTCTTGTTTCTTCATGTTGCTTTCTCTGTTTGTTAGCTGATGTTGTTGCAACTATGGTGCTTATTTGTGGTACGGGGTGTAACCAAGGTAGTGATCAATTGGTGGTGACTTGAATGAAGAAGAGGAATTATATTGTGCCATGATATTAACTAAGGCACTGCTTGGGATGAAACCCAAAGTGATTGTTTACTGCTTTTAGTTTTAAATAATGGGTGTTGATTTCTATAGGTTTGAAAAAAGAAAAAAATTAGAGTGGAGATCTAAGAGGGCGATCAATGAAACCACTTGGCAAATCACCGAGTCAAAAAGGCGACCATTAGTTTTGTAACACCCCACATCTTACATGTACTAGTTCTATACAAATAAAACATGATATGTCATGGTCAAATTAGCGCCAATTTGTAAAAGTGCTTGAGTCTCAAATTAGAGGATGATATGTATGTCTAATACTTAAGAGGGTCGAGCGTATATAAGTTTTAAGTCAAATTGAGTAGATTACGACCTTGAACAAAGTGAAAGAAGTGAGGTGCTTGTAGGACTTTGGAAGCTAGCAGGTGAGTCACCTACTTGGTTAGCTTAAATTTTCTAGCTAGACAGAAATGAGGCCCGATGTCGAATCTGTCCAAGTCCAATAATGAATACAATTCGAGTTAAGGGTTTAATTTTGGCCCATGTTTTATCTTCCTAAATGGACAATATTTTCAGCCCAATAAGAATAGAAAAAGAGCCCAAAGACATCACTATTCACTTGATAATTTGGGGCCCAAACTAAGTAATGAGAAGGGAGAAAAATGGGCAGCAAAGGCCCATCAATTTGAAACCACATAAGGCTCAAGTGAAAGGGGCGTTACTAGTGCTAGAATTTTGGATAACATGTGTTCTAAGGATTGTTGTACACTTCTCTTATTTATTAGGAGGCTTTCCTCTTCTAGGTTGGCTGGATTATGAAGTAAGACTTATGTTTTTAACAAGGTTTAGTTTGGTAGTGATGTAACCAGACTGCTTCACCACTGTTACAGCCCGCAAAAATGACTTATTGTAGGATATCTTAATTTTACTCTTAGAAGAAACTTGTGGACTGATGATTAGAGGTTGTTGTTTCACGACATCCACCTACTTTGGGACTATTTGTGGACTACTATGACTTGTTTTATGTGTAACAATATTTGGTACAGTTTGGTTAAAGTTGAAATAGGTTTAGGATTTTTAATGTCGAAATGTAGCAAGAATACGTAATGTGATGCTGCCTATTTGTGTGTTGTGTAAGCTTGTTATGTCTTATACCTTATGAGCTTTTATAAGACTATTAAGGGTCTCAAATAAGTAGGATATGTCATTTACATAAGAATGGATATTAGAACATACGATTATAAGTGGAAAGGTTAAAAGGATGCCTTGGGATCGCTAATTACAAGCTTGTTGCCCGGGTGTTATTTGTTTATTATATTGGTCTGTCAAGAAGTGTTTCTTAGCTGCTAATACAAGTATTATTGCCTAGTCTGTTGTAGGTAAATATTTGAGTGAAAAGGAGTTTACTCTGAGGTAATAACAAGTTCATATATCGAGGTATGTAAGCCTACTTGATTTCATATTATTTGTCATGAAACATATATTCCTCCTTGGCACATAAAGGCACTTACCAACTCTAACATAACTAATAACCGTGTCTTCACTCTTTCACATGACCCTACTAGTTGCTGGAAAGGTTAAGAGAACACCCAAATTATTGAACAAACTATTTGAAGTGTCCACACCAACTAGTGAATTTAGTATGGCTGGAAGGGTTTATTATGACTGTGTAATAACTGTTTGTGACCATGACACATTGGCCTATCATGGGGGGGGGGGGAAGCCTAGCCAGGGTCAATCCTAATATAGATTTACCACTAATTAGCTGGTCATTTGTATTATATGTTCTGCACAGATTATACAGTACAGAAAGGTAAAGAAATAAAAAAGGGCATAAAGTACATGATTCCAAAGTGTTACTAAAGGTGGCCTCTCATCCTTATAGAAGTGCATGATTTCATTTGAGTTGTTACTTCATGTATAGTATTTCCTACCTTACATATTCAGTACATTATCTCATACTGACATCCCTTACATGGGACCTGCATTTCATGCTGCAGGTATAAGAACTAGTAGATCTCCCCAGTAGGAGTACAGGATATCCAACTGTTGTTAGCGAGCTCCAGGTTGTTTCGGGGCTTTGTATGTGTCAAGAGCTTATATTTTTATACTATATAGTTAGTCGAGGTAGGGCCCATCCCGACCCTTATCAGATACTTTTCCTTATCTATCTGGAGGCATTGTGGACAATGTAAAGTAAAGTGTGCTCATGTCTCTTACTTTAGATATTTTTGACTCCAACGGCCTTATCATATGCATTTCCTCTTGGCTAGTTATTATTGTTTACCTTCTTGAATGCATGCTGAATATAGAAACTACTTATAATGTTCATAGCAAGTGCATGGTTATATGTTGGTTCTCCCAAGCCTTGTAGGCAACGGGTGCCAATTTGCCTTAATGGGACTTTTGGCATGACAAAAGCGTTATCAGAACGGGTCATCCTAGGGAGTCTACAAAGTCGTGTCTAAATGGAGTCTTGTTTATCAATGTATTGTGCACCACATTTATAAGCAGGAGGCTATGTAGCATTTAGGAGTTTTTGCTTTCTTTTCATTCTTTAGATCATGCCATAGATCCAAGTGTAATAGGTGGATTGTGTGTAACCTCTAAATTGTTTTATACAACAAGTATATAAGAAACAAGGAAAAATAAAGACAATGTAAAGGAAGTAAAAATGGTATATTGTATGCCCAGTTGGGTGAGACAACGAAATAAGACTCCAGATGAGTGTCTGTCGCAGACATCTCTAACTCCTCCAGCTCCTGATGAACCAGAAGGTAGTGAAATTCCCCCAGAACCACCTATTGATACCACTATGCAAGATATGAGGAATGTAATACAGCTATTGACTCTTATAGTTGCTAGCCAAGGTCAAAGACAAGAAGGCCCAATCATAGGTGTAGGTGGTCTAAATAGGGAAGCTAGCACAAGGATACGTGACTTACTTAATATGGACCCTCTATCCTTCAATGGGTCAGATCCTAATGAACATCCCCAAGACTTTATTGACCAAATTCAATGGACTTTAGATGTTATGCATGTGAGTGGTACAAAGGCTATTGAGTTACCGACATATAGGGTGAAGGGTATGGTTATATTGTGGTATGGAGCTTGGAAGCAATCAAAGGATATAGATGCACCTCTAAATACCTGGAGTAGTTGCTACTATAGCAGATAGAGTTCATCGATATATGGATAGATTGGATATATATCTGGTTAGAGGCTGTACCATTGATTTCTTGAATAATTACATGAATATAGCGAGGATGCAAGTTTTTTCATAGAAATTGGACGATCAGAGGCAAAGAAAAAGGAACAAGAGTTAAAAAGGGGGTAGTCCAAGAGGGCTAGGTCTACGGGGTAGTTCACACCACCCAAAGGTTAGTTTAGGCTGTAGTTCCTAATAGACCGCCTAGGCCATCATTCTCCTACTCTGCAGCTAGTGCTCCACCTCAAATCTAAGGATCAAGAAATAATCAGTTTGGTCCAAGAAGTGAAGGGCAAGGTGCACGGACAATGGGATATTCAGCAAGCCAGCAAAGGAATCCTATGTAGCCTTGCAAACAATGTGGGGGATGTTATTTAGGTATATGTCATGTTGGGACAAATGCTTGTTATTAGTGTGGTGCGCCAGGGCATATGATAAAAATTGCCTGAGGAGATGTATGAGTGATATAACACGATCTACTAGGTCAATTGTTACATCATCATCATTAGTTCCTCTATTATGTAGGGGTCAACAAGCACCTACAGGTCATGGTGGAGGTGTTAGAGGGGTAGCTAGGTCTAGCAGAGTCCACAATCGCACTTATGCTCTGGGGAGTCAGCAAAATTTTGATGCTTCACTCGATATGGTCATAGGTATAGTGTCCATCTTTTCACATAATGTATATACATTAATTAACCCTATTTCTGCACTATCATATATCACTCCACTAGTTGCTGGTAAGCTTAAGAGAATACCCAAATTATTGAACAAACCATTTGAAGCTTCTATACCAACCGGTGAATCTATTATGGCTAGAAGGGTTTATTATGACTATGTAGTAACTGTTTGCATATGTGAAACATTGGTTAACCTTATTGAGCTAGAAATGGAGGAATTCAATATTATAATGGGTATAGATTGATTAGCTTCGTGCTATGCAACCGTGAATAGCCGAACAAAGAGAGTGTACTTCCACTTTCCAAATAAGGAAGTTCTAGAATAGAGGCAATGTTGGGGCACCAAAGGAACGTTTATTTCTTATTTTAGGGAAAGAAAGATGATATATAAGGGATATATATATCATTTAGTTAGAGTAAGGGATATGGAGGAGGAATCGCCAACGCTTCAATCAGTTTCGGCAGTGAATGAATTTGTTGATGTGTTTCCTGAATACTTCTAGGCTTACCTCCAGAATGAGAAGTAGATCTTGATATTGAATTACTTCTAAGCACTCAACCTATTTCCATTCCTCCATATAGAATGGCCCCGACAAAACTGTATGAATTAAATGAGCAGTTAAAAGACTTATTGGAGAATCATTTTATAAGACTAGTGTGTCCCCTTGGGATGCACCAGTGTTATTTGAACGTAAAAATGATGGAACCTTGAGAATGTCTATCGACTATTGACAATTGAATAGGGTGACAATAAAGAGAAATACCCCCTTTCCAAGGATTGAGAATTTATTTAATCAGTTATAGGGTGCCAAATTCTTTTCAAAGATTGATTGAGATTAGGTTATCACCAAGTCAGGGTGAAGGAGAAAGACATACCTAAGATAGCTCTCAGAACACGCTACGGTCATTTTAAATTTCTTGTTATGACATTTGGGCTAATGAATGCACCATCAATTTTTATGGATCTGATAAACAAGGTATTCAAGCCATTCTTGGACGTGTTCATGGTAGTACTTATAGATAATATTTTAGTATATTCAAGTTCAGAAGTGGACCATGTAAATCACTTATGACAGGTGTTATAAGTTCTTCGTGATCGACAGTTGTATGCCAAGTTTTATAAATGTGAGTTTTAGTTAAAATCAGTGGCATTCATGGGTCATATTGTGTTGGATGAGGGAATAAGGGTTGATTCACAAAAGATAGAGGCTGTGAAAGATTGGCCAAGTCCAACAACACCTACGGAAGTTCGAAGTTTCCTAGGCTTAGCAGGTTATTACAGGAGGTTTGTTGAGGGTTC
>DF357974.1:133737-166873 GCA_000787875.1 Solanum virginianum | reverse complement strand
ATTTAGGAATTGGAATTTAACCCTATGGGTTCAACAATCAATATAGGCATAATATGCATGCAACCAATCCATCCCAAGAATGATATCAAAATCAACCATATCAAACTAAATAAGGTCACAAGGCAATATTTTATGTAAGATGCAAATGGGACAATTTCTATAGACCTTTGTAGCAATAATAGATGCACCAATAAGGGTAGACACCTTATAAGACTCGCACAATAACTCAGGCTCAACATGAAACCTTTTGGCAATAAAAGGAGTAGCAAAAGAAAGAGTGGCACCTAGGTCTATCATTGCATACACATCCAAATCAAAGACTTTTAATATATCGATGATGACATTGGGCACCTCACCAACCCATTGCCTCTCATAGAGAGAATAAAACCAATTGTGACTTAGGGCAGCACCTTTTTGGCCTCCTCTACCCAAAGGAACCATATTAGCATCCCATCCTTGAGGATAAATATCCTTACCCTTGTTGCAATTTCATGGACAATAAATCATCTTGTGCCCTACTTCCCCACAACTAAAACAACCATTGCTATCCCTCAAGCATGGGCCACCATAATCCCTACCATACTTTGGACTCACCAGTCTAAGCATCATACCACCACCCTCTTGGTGCCTTGGGTAGTTATTAGCTAACCTCCAACTAGGAGCATAAGAAGACCCTTGGTCTTGATAAAACTGGCCACCCTTGTGACTTTGGAACTTACCACCAAAATGAGCCTTCTTAGCCTCATGACACCTTCTCTTCCTCAATTTCTCCCCCTCCAATTGTTCAGCATAAATCAAAATTGAAGACCAAGACTACGAGACCAACATATGAGTCACCTTCTCTTCCTCAATTTCTCCCCCTCCAATTGTTCAGCATAAATCATCAAGTAGTACAAATCCATGTCACTAATCAACATAGCAAACAAGCACTTCTCACTAACCAAGTAGGATACACCAATCATGAACTTGTTCATTCTAGACCTTAGGTAAGCAACCAAGTGTGGAACATATTTAGAGAGTTAGTTGAAATTGAGGGCATACTCTCTCAAACTGATGGACCCTTGCTTCAAATTCATAAACTCCACCATTTTTGCCTCCCTAAGCTCAAGAGGGAAGAATCGATTGAGAAAAGTTACCTTAAACTTCTCCTATAAAACCATATTATTGTTCCCCTTCTCATCCTTCCATTAAGTGTACCATATTTAGGCCACCCCCTTGAGTTGGTAAGCTGCCAACTCCGCCCTCTCCTCCGACCTCCCACCCTTGATAGCCAACACTTTGTAAACCTCATCAATAAATTCTTGAGGGCCCTTATCCACCTTAAACCCATTGAACTCTGGTGGGTTCATAAGGTCCCTCACCTGAGATGCCACAGTGGGAGCATGAGGGGCTTAGGCTGCTTGGTTAGCTTGATTAACCACAACTTGATATAGCAAAGTGAGAGCATCCGGAGCTCACCATGAGGCAATTATTCCTCAGTGTATGGGCTTTTCTTCCTCTTATATTAGGCATGATCTAGCATAGCAAGGAAGAATCATTAGGGGGGAAAATTTTACCTTAACTTTTATAGCATAACATAGAGTAAAAAGAAGGAAAACATTTCCTGAAACATCTCATAGGCTTGTACTCATAGTTGTGGTACACAACAGAACCATGAATAAGACTCTAATCAATGTGTTATATTGGATACTATCTACTGCTTTGATACCAAGTTTTTCATGACACAAGCCTAGGGCCTAGATGTGATACAGCGCATAAGGACCCGAAGGAACCCCAAGCAAGCCTCTTAACATATTATTACACATCATTCATCATCGAAGTAACAGAATGACAATAAGAAATAGTAAATAGAGATAAATGGGGCTACGGGATATCATTCATATTATAAAACATCACAGAGTCAAGAGAGTCAAGGCTTATAGCAGCATAACATAACTTGTCCAATAACACCTCTAAACATAGAGCTTATTGGGGCCCAAGACAAACAATCGGGCTCACCCTCATAGTCAAGTATACAATAAATAAATGATAGTCTATACATTGAATAAATCAAGAGAAGTATGTCCTTGAAGTTTAGGACTCATCAACTTGATTTGAGAGATATCATACTAGCCACGTGGAGAAGGAGGATGATAAAGTGGGGCTCTAATTCTTACATGGTAACATTGTGTAAGCATAAAGTATGTGATAGTACATTTGAATGTACTAAGTATGTAGGATGCAATGCAACAACAGATAGGCAACATAGCCAAAATGCATAATTAGGCAATAGATGAACATATAACAACATGTCATGTATGAACGATACTTGAAGTAAATATACTTATACATAAATCATATTACATATGTAGGAATAGACCATCATCATAGACCAAGCAACTTAGTACTTGGAATCTAAGGTAGACCACCCCTTAGAAGTGATTGAGGTACCAACCCCTCAATTGGTTGATGGCTTTCCATCCCCATCCAAGGATGATTGAGGCATCACCTCTCAATTGGCTATTGTCAACTCACAACAAAATGCTATTGTCAACTCACAATACAATAGATACATCTCATGGAATCAACATATATATAATATCCTTTTCATCATCACAAAGTTACTTAACTCATATGCCAAGCATTAGGCCTTCAACAACTCAAGATACATTAATCGAACATTTTATCAAACACTTGGTTGGTGTGTAATGCTAGTGTGAAACCATGAAATTCAAGAGTGAAACTATGCAAGAAAACATAATGTAAACCAACCTGTAAATACTTGGTAACACCCTGATGTGTTGTCAAATTACAGCACATTTGGTGCCTAATACAAGGGATTTTGTGAGTTCTTAAAGAAACTTTTTGGTGTTTTGATGTGTTTTTATGTTAATCTTGCAGAAAATTTGACATGATTTTGAAGAAAAGTTACAGATTTTGCTGAAGTATAGGCCATATGAGCCCTCCTACAAGTCATAACTGACGTTATAAGTTATAGGTTGTGTCAAAGCAGGAATCAGAGACCAAAAATTAGAAATCTACCAAGTGAAGGTCACCCCTACGAGCCTAGCCTATGAGTTGTAAGATACACTATGACTCATATAGGTGGACTCGTAGCAAGAATCAGAGAGCCAAAATGTTAGACCAAAAATTGAAGACCAAGACTACGAGACCAACATATGAGTCATAGCTCGAGTAATGATTCATACATATGGGTCATACCAGTTCATTTCAAGATGCCAAGAACATGATATAAGACACTGATTATAACTCGTAGGCAAAGCTATGAGACATATATGCAAAATTTATTAGATGTTACCTGTGTTTTCTGCATGATTCCTAGGATTATTTTGTAAATATTATAAATAGTCTAAGATAGGTTTTTAAGAGAGAGTTCGAACAGTAGACATTTCTCCATTACATTTTCAAGCTTTTCTTAGGTTTTTAGAGTAGATTATTGTTCCGTTTGGGAAACCCATTTTGGGGATTGCAAATCTTACTTTGTACTCATTGTTGATCAATCAAGCTTATGGGTTTGCAACTTGTGGCACCTATATCCTTCATTGTTATTGGTGAGACTCTCAACTATGTCTATTATGTGAATTTGTATGTGTTTTATCTTAGCTATGAGTAGCTAAACACCAACAACATGGGGTTGTGGGAATCATAGGTAGTTGACTTAAGATGACCTAGGTTTTTTGCATGTCTATTATTGTGGTATTCCATATATTATTTATTTCTCTTGATGACTAATGTTGTTCAATGGTGGCTAACAGCAAACCCTGTCTACTATCACGATCTCGACCAAGGTAGTGATGAATAGGAAAAGAGAAATAAATGACAGGATTTAGTTGATATTTTCCCATCTAATTGACCAAACCTAACCAAGGGAAGGTTGACTGTGTTGATTTCCCTTGATGACTAATGTTGTTTAGTGGTGGCCAACACCAAACCCTGTCTACTATCACCATCCCGACCAAGGTAGTGACAAATAGGAAAAGAGAAATAGATGACAGGATTTAGTTGATATTTTCCCATCTAATTGACCAAACCTTACCAAGAGGAGGTTGACTGTGACAATAGGTAATGGTTAGTTGGCACATCATGGTACCCGACCAAGCACCATGGTGAAATTCAACCTTCACCTTCACAAGAGGGCTGGAAGAACCTAAGTTACTATCCTGTATGCGATTCACCCATCATAGTTATGTTATCTAGGGTAATTGAGTCAACGATCCATAGGAAACCCAATTCCCAAGTTGTCCCCAAAATTGAGTGTTTTCTTAAATTTTAATTAGTGTTTATTTTATGTTGTCTTTGAATCACAACACCTCCCCTCCCATCTAGAGATTTCAGTTATAGATACTAGGAATGATTAGTAGTGAAATTTTATAGTCAAGCCCTGTATTCCCTGTGGATTCAACCCTAACCTCGGTTAGGTTAATTACTGATAGCAATCGCTTTCTTATTGGAGCGTGACCATTAAAAAAATTATGGTGCCATTGCCAGGGAATAAAGCTAGGTTTTGACTTGAATTCACTATGATTTTGTTCTAGTGTTGATTTCTAGAGTCTCTTGTACTTTACTTTTGTTTTGTTTTTGTTGTTTGATTTCTTTTGCAGGGTGTACTAGGTTATATGCCCAACACAAGGAGCCAAGGCAATCCCTTAGCTCTACAAAATCTGGAGATCCATTGACTACTAAGAATGATGGCTCGAGTGAATGAGGACATTGACGTTGAGGAGGATATGCATACGAATGAGGAAGCCTTAAGAAAAGAAGAGAATCCACCACCAAGGGTTAACCAGCCATAACATAGAGATTTTAATATAAATGCTTACGGCTGGAATTAGTACTAATTAAACCCAATGGCGATGGATGTTACCGATTCTATAGTACTGCCCTCTCTACCGCAGATGCTAAGATCATGGTATCAAGTGGATTGCTCCAGATGCTCCAAAAGCATGGCCTATTCTTAGGGCTACCGTCAGAGGATCCCCACTGTCATCTCAAAAATGTCATCTTTATGTACAAAAGTGTTATGGGGACAAAATATATTTCTATTGACACTGTGGATTAAGGGTGTTTCTATTTTGAATGATTGGCAATATAGATGTATGGTTGTTTTAGCTTTCTTCAGTTACCATCAGGAATTGGGCTAAGCTGCAGAGGGTGTTCCTAGAAAGATATTTCCCAATGTCGAAGAAGCTGAAGCTTAAGGACCAAATTAATAACTTTGAGCAATTGTCTAGAGACTCTGTTAGCACTACAGGGGAGAGATTCACCAAATGCTTGAGGAAGACGATCATGGGAGGTGTTTTTCTTGATCAATCTTTTGAGCTAGTAGTTGAAAGAATGGAACAAGTAGTGAAAACAACTAAAGCATGGGTCAGAGTAAGTATGGTAATACAAAGAGTTCTTATGTGGTTACCATAAATAGTGAGCAGGCTAAAGTGAATGAAGAGATTATGGAGCAACTTGCTCAACTCTGTACTAGCATGATTTGGTTTTAAAGCAAAACATAGCTAGTCTGAAGGCAATAGCTCACCAACCCCCAATTACTCATATGTATAATGATCAATTCTTTGATAAGGATGCTTATTATGTAAGAAACCAAGTGACAAGTTTTCAGAACAATCCCCAAGGGTCTAATTCAGACTATTAGAGGCAAGGTTCCGAGAATCAAGGTCGTAACTTTAACTATGGTGGGATGTACAGAGATAATAGGGGTGGATACTATGAGTGGGAGAGAGTGCTAAACGCAGAATGAGGGAACTCCAACCGTGATGGGATGTATAGAGACAACCAGGGTGGATTTTATAAGAGAGAGAGAGTCCCAGATGCAGAATGGAGGAGAAGAGATGGCTATAAAAATGGTCCTTATGTGCCACAACACAATCGTGATGCCAGATCATGTAATTCTAGGATTAAAGATATGTTTGAAAAGTTGTTGAAGCGAGCAAACCATCAAGATGAGACCTTAAAGGGAATGAAAGCAGATATCTCAAGTATTAACAAAAAAATAGAGTATCAATTGATGGCAATCAAGCAACTTGAACAACAGTTTGGGCAAGTGTCTTCACAATTGAACTAACGCCAAAAAGGCACCCTACCAAGCAATATAATTCAAAATCCTAAAAATGAAAGGCATTGCATGGCGGTGATGACTTAGAGTGGTAAGAGCACAATAGATCCCCTTATACTGGTTATTGTGGAGAAAATTGATGAGAAGGGTCTTGGTAGTGAAGTTGAAGTTGAGGGAAAAGATCTGAAGGGTGTTGGGATGCAACAAGAAGAGATAAGGGAGCATGACAAAGTGAAATCCATCCCAAAACCTCCTCATCCTTTCCCTCAAAGGGTCAAGAAGAAGGAAAAGGAGGGTAAATTCAAACACTTCCTCTCAATGTTAAAGCAACTCTCCATCAATATCCCTCTCCTAGAAGTATTAGAGAAAATGCCCGGATATGCTAAATATATGAAGGAGTTAGTCACCGAGAAACACAATTTGACCCAAGAGTTCTCACAAGAACTCCAATAATGTAGTGCGATTATGACTAAATGCCTTGCTCCAAAGTGAGAGAACCCCAGGGAATTCACCATTCCTTGCACTATCGATAATGTTGAATTTGCAAGAGCATTATGCGACTTAGGAGCAAGCATCAATTTAATGCCTCTTGCTATATTCAAAAAGCTTGGCCTTGGTACTCCTACACCGATATGAATAAGGTTGTTTATGGCTGATCGAACCATTAAAAAGCCAGAGGGAATCTTTTTGGATGTGTTTATTAAAGTTGATAAGTCTATTTTTTTCGGCAGATTTTGTGTTCCTCGACTGTGAAGTTGATTTTGAGGTGCCCATTATTTTGGGGAGACCTTTTCTGGCTATTTGGAGAGCACTAATAGATATGGATTTAGGTCAACTGTGGTTCAGGGTTAATGATGCAGAAGTTGTGTTCGATATTCACCAATCCATGAAACACCCAGATGAATGCAAGAGTAAGGTGTGGACCCTCGATGGTAGTTGATAAAGAAAGATGACAAAGTCTAGCCACGATGATAAACAAGGTGCTTCTTGGGAGGCAGCCCAAGCATTTTGATGATTATTTGTTTTTTTGATACATAAGTAGTAGTAGCTATTTGTTTTAAATTAGAAGACAATGATGTAATTGTAATAATTTTGAGGATTTCTGTGCTTTGAGACTTGGTTTGTAGGTAAGAATTGGAAGAACTGAAGATCTAAAAAAATTGGACTTGAAGCAGCTCCTACGAGCAGGCCTACAAGTCGTACTCTTCAGTATGACTTGTTGTGATGACTTATATGGGGAAAAATAAGTATCTGAAGTTATCACATACACTATGAGCCAACCTTATGATTTGTAATATCCCCTACGAGTCGTAAGTGGGGTTTATAGTGCCCAGGTATGATTCCTAAATGTTTTACTAAGTATCTAGTTTGGTGTGATACTGGGACTTAAGAGTTGTAGGATGACCTATGACTCATAGTCGGGGTCTCATAGCACCAATCTACAGTTTTTAAAATCTGACTCAGTTTACTAAGAAAAGGGGTCAAAATTATTTTTAAGCCCCAAATGCAATTCTTAAACCCTAAGAGGTAACGAAAAACCCTCTCCCATCACCCACATCATTTTTCTGATCAAATGCTTGACTGCCCATGTTATTTTTTGGCAACGTATCAATTTTTAGGGTTTTAATGTGAATTTCACTCTTTACTTTAGTTCAATTCTCAATCTGATTGGTAAGCTTTTTGATATTATTTCTCAATCTTTGGTGATGAGCATTGTTCCCAATAATAGTATAAGCCTAGTTGATCATGTAGCAATGGGGATGGGTCAGGTAGCAACTTGCCACAGATGACTCCCTCACACTCTGGTATAGAGTAAGAGTCAGAGAGCATGTCTCAGTAGGAGGTGGTCTAGTCCCAGCCCCCAGCCGATCACAGATGGTGCATCCCTAGGATGAAGGAAATATATGACTAAGTGTTAGAGCCAAAAGGGTAAGGCAAGTCGGTTCGACAGTTTCATGAGAAGTCCCGACTGAATGCCTCGGGCTTAGATAGAGTGCCCAGATTGGATGTTGGGTTGGATGAGCACGGGTTACATTGTACCACATAGCAGTTAGGTAAATATGCCCCTTACATAGTCCTTGAGTTCTATGCAGTGTACCTTGCTACACTCCACCGGGGGTCACCAAAGAATAAAAAACCAATCGAGCAGTCGAGGCTACGGGTAGTGATAGTTCGGGGGAGGAGAGTTGATATCTCAGAAGAGACAATCCAACGAGTGCAATTTAGACTTACTTATACAGCCCCTCAGTCTACCACGAAGTACGATAGACGTATTGAGAAGATGAGGACAACAGTGCCTAGGAAAGACATCAGGGCTAGGATGGAGCTTCTATGGTGGATTACTAGATAGATTTGTGAGGAGGGTGTTGAGCTGATATGCATCACAAACCATGCAGATCTTATAATAAAAGCCCACCTCTCATTCCGGGCCAAGCTCTGGTAGTCCATTATCCGTTGGCTTATTAGGCTAACTTTTATAGATTATCTGATCACCCTTGAGAGAACGGTATTGTTGACCAGCCTTCTAGCTGGGTATGCCATAGATTGGGCCTAGATCATTTCAAAGCAGATTCACGTGGCTGCAGGTCGAATGATCACCTCACTACCATTTCCAATTTTGATTCATCGACTATGCGATGCAGCAGGTGTTCCTATTGACCCTCACTAGGACCCTCATGTAGAGGCCAAATGCACTATGGATCCCAGCCTGATAAAGGCTGATGAGAACCTGGTGGCCTTACCGTGAGCTATCCTACCTCCTATCCTAGAGCTATTTCCAATCAAGCCACAGGTTCCGAGTTCACCTCCAGCTCCTATGGGTACTACTCTGGCTACTACAAAGCCTACACCGGCAGTCGAGATCGAGTCTACACCATCCACCAACACCCCAGCACCAGCACTAGCTATATTTTAGGTTGACCCTCTTTTCTCTGTTATTGCTTTTTCGGCTTTATTGTGTAGGGTGGCTGTAGTAGAGGGCAAGCTATGAGAGTTATCAGCATAGGTTTGGCCGTTGAATGATCAGACTATTCGGGAAGTCGAGGAGAGAATGAGGGCATTTGCCCGAGATTTAATTGACAATAGAGTCCAAGAAATTAATGCATGGGTCAATGCATTAGAGGCTAGTATCTAGAAGAATCTCGAGGGTGCTAGGCCTGCCGACACGAGTGTGGTGACTGATGAGTTGGCCAGGTTCAAGGGCAACTTGTTGCAGCTATTGGCAGCCCCTGTTCCAGCCCGAGAGGTAGTATTGGTAGGTGATGAGGCATTTGATTAGCTCACCGACACTCCAGACACCTGCAGGAAGAGGCCCCTTTAGCATATTGATCCAGAGCCGACCCTAAAGAGGTTGAGACCTAAGGAGGAGGAGCTCATACCTGAGGAGGTGCTGTAGGAGTCACTTTTGTTGGTGGCTATTCACAGAGAAAAAGCGCAGCACACCCCACCTGGAGAGAGTACTTTAACAGAGGAGGAGAGGCAAACTCAGGACCCCGCAAACCAGCCTGAGACTGGTGTATGAGCACCATGATCTTTGACCACTTTTGACCCCAACTCTTACTTTTATTTATGGATACTTTTTCCTTTTGGTAGACAATATTATTTTAGTTTTAGTTTTTGTGGATGATCTTGTTGGATAATCGGGGTTGGGTCGTGACAGATACTCTGTCCTTTTGGTAGACAATATTGTTTTTATTTTGGTTTTTGTGGATGATCTTGTTGGATAATCTTTTTATGTTGGTTTTGGATATTAGTTTTGTTAACTGTTAGTTTTGAATGTATATATATCTATGTTATGTTTTTGTATGTCCGTCTTTTCTTTGTGTTGTTACTTTAAGGACAAAGTGTCCTATTTTGGTGGGGTGGTGTAAGTTATAGATTAAGGTGAAGTCTGAATAGCCTCAAATCCATAACTTCCCCTATTTTTGATCCCAAGGTTTTCTTGTCATGTTTCTTTTTCCTTGTGGGTGTTTATTTTTCTATTGAACCAGCACGTTTAGTTAGTGTAGATAATGGGTAAATTCATAGTAGTAATTATCTATTGGTGTATACATTATTGTTAGAGTTGTTTTTAATGTTTTGATCAAAAATTGGGTACGCTCAAAATTTTTTGAGGTTCTGAGTATTGATGTATTCATACATTTTTTAGTATCTGGCAATGTTTATTCTGATCTTGTGAAGGTAAGCTGAGACTGAAAGCATGACCTATGAGTCTATACATGATTGTGGATGCAATTGCCATGTGCGTTGTGAGCTTATTTTCCTGCATTCTTGCATCTTGTATGGACCCAGAACTTGCCTTGTTATCTAAAAGTTTGTTTGATGATGTGGTGGATATGGAAAGGATCTTAGGAATTTGTTCTTTGAGTAAAACCACTATTAGCCTAAAATAACCAACCATTTAAGTGGGAGAATCCCTTTTTCCAAATTTTAGAGCTTATAATGTACTCATTCTTTCTTGATACTTTGCTAGCTTAACCTTGTCTGATGAAATACTTTGATATTGGCCCTGGTATATCCTTGAACATGTGAACCTTGATTAAGGCTGAAGGCCTAAGTTGAGGGTGGCTACAGTTGGTGGCCCTGGTTTGAGGCATAGATATTGTGTACTTCACCTGAAGCTAAAAGCCTAAGTTCAGGGTGGCCCTTTTGTGGTAAAGTAAAATTGATAAGGTGGTTAGTTGGGAAATCAAGAAAGAAATGAAAAAGCATGAACCAAGTGAAGGAAAAGAAGAAAAATGCCTTTAATTGAATAAAAGTAGCAAAAAATGAGTTTGAAATCAAAGCACAGCTAAAAAAGAGAAAGAAAGCTCTCGAGAAAAGTTCAAAGCAAGTGAATAAGGAGGGATTGATGAAAAGGGTTAGATAATGAAAGCAAAAAGTGTTGGTAAACATGATTCAAGGATATTTTTTAGTCACTACTTGCCCAAAATGTCACACTAAATCACCTTGAGCCTATGTTACAAGCCTATAAGTCCTAAAGTGATCCAACTCCACTCTATCACCAAGCCAGAAGATGAGTATAGGGGCAAGTCTATGGTGTTAGTCAGCATGCATTGAATTTCAATTGTGAGAGTGAGAATGATTCCTCAGTCCCTGAATTCTGAATGCTTTTGAGTGAGTATAAGGGACTTCTTTCTAGTGAGGGCATTTGCACTACTTGAGTAGCATATGACTATACCAGTGATTGTGGATGGTTGATGCTCCTTAGCTTGTCATAGTTGGATTGTCAGGTCTCTCATGATGTTCTTGTTTGTTCAATAACTTTGCAACCCTGTTTTGAAAGTAGTAGTTGGGTACCTGATTCAAATTAGTTATTGTATATGCCATTGATATAGCTGCTATGTATTTCTGTTTGTTTGCATAGATTGAGTCGTTGTTTGAGGACAAGCAACAATTCTAAGTTGAGGGTGTTTATGTGCTGTCAAATTACAGCTCATTTGGTGCTTAAAATAAGGGATTTTGTGAGTTCTTAAAGTGACTTTTTAGTGTTTTGATGTGTTCTTGTGTTAATCTTGTAGAAAAGTTAGGTTGGCATTATTTTGAAGAAAATTTGTAGATTTTGCTGAAGCGTAGGCCATACGAGCCCTCCTATGAGTCCTAGCTCATGTTATGAGTCGTAGGTTGTGTCATAGTAGGAATCAAAAATCTGTCGAGTGAAGGTCACCCGTACGAGCCCAGCCTATGAGTCATAAGGCACACTATGACTTGTATAGGTGGACTCTTAGCAAGAATTAGAGAGCTAAAATATTGGACAAAAAATTGAAGACCAAGACTACTAGACCAACATACGAGTCATAGCTTGAATAATTACTCGTTCCTATGGATCATACTAGTTTAGTCCAAGATGTCAAGAACCTGATACGAGACCCTGACTACGACTCGTAAGCCAACCTATGAGTCATAATTGCAAAATTTATCAGATGTCAACTGTCTTTTCTGCATAATTCTTAGGGTTGTTTTGTAAATACTATAAATAGATTAAGTTAGGTTTTTGAGAGAGAGTTCGAACAGTACACATTTCTCTATTACATTTTGATGCTTTTCTTAGATTTTTAGAGTAGATTATTGTTCTTTTGGGGAAACCTACTTTGGGGATTGCAAATCTTGCTTTGTACTAATTGTTGATCAATAAAGCTTATGGGTTTGCAACTTGTGGTGCCTATCTCCTTCATTGTTATTGGTGAAACTCTCAACTATGTCTATTGCATTTTTGTGTGTTTTATCTTAGCCATAAGTAGCTAAACACCAACAACTTGGGGTTGTGGGAACAATGGGTAGTTGACTTCAGATGACCTACGTTTTGAGCATCTCTATGATTGGGGTTTTGCATGTATTATTTATTTCCCTTCATGACTAATGTTTTTTGGTTGGAAGACTAATGTTTTTTGGTGGTATCCAACACCAGGAAATAGATGATAGGATTCAGTTGATGTTTTCCCATCTAATCGACCAAACCTGACCAAGGGGAGGTTGACTGGGACAATATATAAGGGTTAGTAGGCACGCCATGGTAGCCGACCAAGCGCCTTGGTGAAATTTGACCTTCACCTTTAAAAGAGGACTGAAAGAACCTAAGTTACCATCCTAGATGCGATTCGCCGATCATAGTTATGTTATCTAGGGTAATTGAGTCAACGATCCATGGGGAACATAATTCCCAAGTTATCCCCAAAATTGAGTTTTTTCCTGAATTTTAATTAGTATTTATTTTATGTTGTCTTAGAATCACAACACCCCCCCAATCTAGAGATTGTAGTTATAGATACTGGGAATGATTAGTAGTGAAATCTTATAGTCAAGCCCTGTATTCCCTGTGGATTCAACCCTAACCTCGGTTAAGTTAATTACTGATAGTGATCACTTTTTTATTGGAGTGTGACCATCACCACAGCCTCATGCAAAATACATCAAAATTCTTCATCAAATCCCACGATGGATCATAGATTCATAGATCAAAACATGCTTAAACAGTCACAATTTTAGAAAACCCCAACAAAGTTCATAGTCAATTTCATAGTAAGTAAGACCCATAAGTAAATCAACTTAGAAACATGATATTTTGGTTAAAAAGAAGCTTGGACACAATGGGTGAAAGGACCCAATAGTTGTAACCCACATACCTTGACTTTGGAGAATCCTTGATGAAGACTGGAAATGGAGAATTCAAGCTTGAGTGAAATCCTTAAGATCCGGATGAGTTTTGGGACTTAAATTTGGGGTGAAATGTTTGTCTAAGTGTTTAAGAGAGTATTTGGGAATGTTTTGTATGATATGAAGGTGAAATATAGCTTAGTATAGGTAGTTTCATGCATGGAAAGATTTAGGCCCAAGACCCTAAAGTCTTGGACTGAGATGAAAAAAGCTGAACAAAATTAACACTGTGGCGCGCCCCAGCCGCCTCGCGCTAGGGATGCGCTATGCTCTTTGGAAATCATATTTTGTAGGCGGCTGGGACGTTGTGCTCTTTGGAAATCATAGTTTGCAGTTTTCAAATTGTGAGTTGATTGCTATTAAATCAGGGTTAGACCCATTCCCTACTCAAATTTTCCCTCTGATCAAGAATATGAAGTTAGATTTTTGTTATCACGCACGAAATTTGAGATATAGGGAAATTACAATTTCAGGCACTTTTGAGGCACATTTTTGGGCACTTTTTGTGGTCATTTCAATAGAATTCTTTTGGAAGATGACAAGAGCATTCATGATGAGAATGTCGGGGACATAAATGGGATGCAAGATGTTAATAAGGATCCGATTGGAAGCACCGGTGCTATCCGATTACCCCCATTGGCTAGAGGAGTTAATTTCTATGTGATGAGCACCATGTTGCAAGTCCTCTAATTATAGAGATTTTTCAGAGGGCTCGGCCACAAAAATCCTCATGAACACTTGAGGAACTTTGTTGATGTATGTCTCCTGTTCAAGTTTAGGGGAGTAAGCAAGGAGGCAAGCGACTAATGCTATTTCCTTTCTCCATTACTGGAGAAGTATTGAGGTGCCTAGCAGAATTTGCTCATGATTCTATTACTTCATGGGAGGAGCTACAAACTGCATTCTACAGAGATTTTTCCCTCCCTCAAAGATGATCAAATTGAGAAAAGTATTGAGAACTTTAAGCAGCTAGAGGGTGAGCCATCGCATGAATCATGGCTCTTGTTTCAAAAACTCTTACGTTAGTGTCCTAACAATAGAGTTTTGGACCATATACTTTTACAATACTTTTATGTGAGTCTTTGTGTTGTTAACAAAGGTAAGGCTGATCAACTAGTATGAGAAGGTTTAATGATACAGTCATTCACTAAAGCTTGCAACCTCTTGGATGGAATGACTAAAATTAATAGAGGATATACAAGAAATGATGTATTTTCTTCGAGCCACAGAGGTACTACTAAGAAGCAGCTTGCCAAAGATTAAGAAAGGAACTAGAATATGGCTAAGATATTTTGACCAAGCATGTCATGGGAGGAAACCGCAAGAGTGTGAATGTTATGGGAGCTACGGGGGAAGTGATGTTTGAAGGTGCATCATTTGAAGGTGGTTATGATGATGAATGTCATTACATGGTTAACCAAATAGTGAGTTCTCGACTGGCTTTTCAAAGGCCACCCGGGAATAAAAGTTGGAACAACAACTCTAAATGGCAAGATTGAGCATGGACTGATTAATCTTAAAGTAGGGGTTGGCATAATCATGAGGGAGAAAGGTACATTCAACCACATGATTGAGTGAAGGTTGCTGAACAAGTGGTTAATTAAGAGAAACCTCAAACCAAGGATATGCTTTTATGAATTTTGAGTAAGGTGGAGGCTTCAGAGAAGGTCTTGAAAGAAATGAATCTGATTTTTCCAAATTGTAACGTCTCATTCAACGTCCATTAAACATTTGGAAACTCAATTAGGAAATATTTCAGCTCATTTGAATCAATATCCTAAGGGAGTTCTACCCAGTGACATGGTGGCCAATCCAAAAGGGAATGATCAGTTGTACGGGCCATTACCACTTGAAGTGGAAAGTCAAGCGAAGGCCCTAAACCATCACTTGCTGTTAATGAAGGTCTAAAAGAGGTAAAAGAAAATGAAAATGTCGTCATTGTTGAGGATGATGAGCAGGAGGCTCAAGTTTTACCCGATGATATCCTCGAGAATCCCAAGAATGGTAAGCAAGAGAAAGGTAGGAACAATGTGGCAAAAGCCAAGAACACTACCGCTAAAGACTCAATTCCAGCTTTGAGGCCGAAGTCACCTCATGTCAAAGTAAATCCTCTATTCCCACAATGATTGAAGAATAAAAAAGAGGATGCTAAGTTTCAAAGTTTCTTTCTTTGTTCAATTCTTTATCAATAAATGTTCCCCTTGTGGAAGCATTAATTGAAATACCTCGATATGCCAAGTTCATGTAGGAATTGGTAACAAAGAAGAGGACTCTTGAATGAAAGACTATTGAAGAGTCTCTTAACTGCAGTTCAATCCTAAACTAAAACTTAGTTACTAAGAAGGAAGACCGAGGAGCGTTCACCATTTCATGCACAATAGGATCCTTAAAGTGCAGCAAAGCACTTTGTGATTTTGGGGAAAGGATAAATTTCATGCCCCTAGCTATTTTGAGAATCTGGGTTTGCAAAACCCTTTCACCAACAACAATACAGTAGCTTGTGGCTGATTAGTCTATCAAGAGACCAGTGGCAACTCTATACGATATGTTGGTGAAGGTAGATAATTTTGTCCTTCCTGCAGATTTTATGGTTTTTGATTGTGTGGTGGATACAGATGTGCCTATCATTTTAGGAAGGATATTCCTAGCCACCGGGCGAGCTGTGGTTGATGTGGAGAGTGGAAACTTGAAATTTGTAGTGAATGACGAGGATGTTGTTTTCAACATTTCTAAAACTTTGAAATTGGGAGATGATCCTAGGGTATTGTGAATTATGTATCAATCTGCGGTAACTTGAGATGAAGAGAAACGACATTATATCATGACGTTAACTATGGTTTTTCTTAGGAAACAACCCAAGGTGAGTAGTTTACTACTTTTTAGTTTGAATAATAGTTGTTGAACTGTGTAGGGCTGACAAGAATAATGGTAATGGTATGTTGATAAGAGCCACCAAGGGGTACCACTCAGTGTATCGTCAAGTGACATTAGCGATGGTCAATTTGACTATATTTTCATTGAGAGGTGACCCTAGAAGTGCTATAAATTTTGGTGAATCAAAAGTTAAATGGGAAATTACTGGTCCCAGTTTGTGATGGTCAGTGTCATCACATTTTTGAATGGAAAACAAGGTAAACTCTCTATGAAAAAGGGTAGTCCTTATCATGTTTGGCGCAACACCAAGTGTGCTAGGCAGTGTGTTTCAGCATTGCTGAATATGCATACTCACAGACCTACTTAAGGCTTTTGAAATAACTTGGCCATTTTACTTTCCACTTTCCCTCCTTTTTTCTTCCCTCGCACACCTATACCCTTTCCCTTTGCTTTTCTTTGAAAATTTTCACCAAGAAGTTAAGAATAATCATCAAAGGACATTACCAAAGATTTCGTTGTTCCCTATTGTTGAACATGTATGATTTCAACACCTTATTACATATCTTTGAAAGAACCATTGTTCATGAGATTGATCAGGGTCTTGACGTGAAAACTTTCTTTATACTTTGAAATTCTTGAGAGATTCATAAGGGTAGAAATTTAGAATTTCCTTTGAACCCTATATTACATGTTTGTGTTATTTATTTAGGATTTTGATATCTCTTTATAAATGTAAAAATTAGGGTTATGAATGAGTTGGGTTAGAGTTATGAATTAAGGTTTTTGTTTACTCCTAACTGTTTACTTTGTGGGCTTGACCCCAATTCTGGTGCGTTCTATGATGCTTTATTGTGCACACATGATAATAGGCCATGATCATATCAATATGTTCTTGAAATGTGCTTTCTTGTTGGATTGATTGCTTCAATAGACTATTACTAAAGCCTTAGTAGCTCCTGATAGCTTCTAAGTGATTGAACTTTCTCTATGATAGATTGAGTGACATCATTCTTAAGGGTAAGTCATCATTTGATCGAATGCATATCCATTGAAACCATATGATAATGATAGCCATTAATTAAGCTTGTATTGATTTTTTCTAGTGGGTTGGTATGTGCAAGTAATCCCTATAGTTGGTGAAAATTATTGATGTTTTGGGTGAATGGATGAAGGACCTTGCTAGTCATAATAGACGATGGTCATTTGACCGCCTAAGTACACTCGGTGATGCACCCAACTGGCACGTACATTGCCTTATTTGGTTATTTTTCTTGAGAGACCGTTGAAACTTTTGACAATTCACTTTCTTTGTCGCCGAATCAAATTGGCGGATCACATATTGAACATGAGTATCACTGAAAGTAGCAGTAGCCCCAACCTTAAAATCTATGTAGAAATGGGATGGTCATTTTGACCACTAAATTAGCTTGGTGATTCATCGAGTATGATACGCGGTCTAACTGACTAGCCTATTTTGAATATATTCCATATAATTGAATGTGTGCTTAATTGCTTTTCAATGCTTCCCATAAGAATGTTGAAGTCTATTGTGCAGATTGACTAAGCAAAAGCATGTCCTAGCCAAATCAATAAGGCCTTCACCCTTGCCAACAGAGTCAAACCCAAATATGCGTAAATGTGAGTCCACAACCATTGCCTTGCATGATGCTATCTCAAAGGCATCTCAGAAAAACTAAGAAACCACAGCCCCAAAGTTTTTAAACAAGCTCATAGTTGAAAGGCAGAGATAAATCTTAGAGGAAAAGTAGTTATGAATAGAATGATTGACTAACCAATACCCGAAAGTGTGGAAAGAGCATAAATTCCATAAATATTAAAGATTTATAAAACTTTGGGATCCATATGTGCCCAGTCTTGTGCTTGAATTCTATAAATCTTATGGACAAGTGGTTCCAAGGAGCAGAAGCAGGGTACGAACTACATCATAACACCTGGATGAGGTAGAGGTTCGAGGTGTGCCAATGCTATATGGAGAGACTGAAATTAATGATGCTTTTGGTTGTACATTCCAGAGTAAGAGCTTCTTGAAAGATCTATTGATGCTTCAAACCTTTGTGGATATAAAACTTTTGTCAGCTCCACTAATTAGGATTCCATCCCCTTCATAGTTGAAATAAGGGTCAATCATTTAAAAAAATAAGCTCAATATAACTGCTCGTTATTAGTTTAGGTTCATTAGCTTCAAACGCCACAAAAATGTGCTTTAAAATGCCCATAATTGTAATTTCAATATATCTCGATCAGCGAGCGAATTGAGTGGGAAATGGGTATGACTTAGATTTTAGAGGACCCATAGTGAAAAATAATTTTTTCTAATTTTTGTTTTCTAAAGAGAATCCGCGCTTGGCCGGGACGCACCGGGGGTGTAGAGTAGTATAATTTTCTCCTCCGCATTCGGTCTGTGTCGCTAGTATAACATTTTTCTTGGTTTTTCTTATGCGCCCAAAGGTATTAGGATCAAAGCCCCATGCCTACTAAAATGTGAAATCACCTATACTTTGCCATTTTTCAACTCGATAACTCCTAAAACCCTCTCTCAAACTCCTCTAAGGCACTACTAATTATCTCATCCAAATTTAAGGATCTGAAGCTCAACTTTGGAACTTAAGGAGTCATTTTAAGCTCTAAGACTACTTTAAGTTCACCTCTAAGGATTCAAGGTTTAAGGTATGTGGGTTTCATCCATTGGGTCCCTTTCTCCATGGAGCCCAACCTTTCCTTTTCATTAAAATTGCATCCTTTGAAGTTGTATTACCTATAGTACCTTTTATTATGAATGATGAGCCTAAAGTATATTGGGGTTTTATGAAATATTGATTGATTATGCATAGAGGTGGCAATTGGGTGGGGTGCGTCAAAGTTTAATGGTTATAATGGGTCAAGACACCAAATGGGTCAAGACACAACCTAACCAAAATTTGCTTGGGTCAAAACGGGTTGTAGAGTGGGTCAAACCTAACCCGACCTAATTTTTACTTATTTTACTTGTTTTTATTCATTATTTTAGTACTTAGTTAAATTATAGCTTTCTTTATTATGGCTATATAAATCATATCAAATTGAAAAAAAGTATTTTGAAAATATTTTTACAAGATCTCTCTCGAACTAGTTCGGGTTGCATATCAATCCAATTTTAAATGAGTTGAGATGGGTTAAGCTAACCCGTCTAAACTTCAATGGGTTGGGTCAGGTTGGATAAGTTGGGCTTAATTTTTCCACCTCTAATTATGCATGACTATCTATTTCAAGCTTATATCATGATTTGATGTTGTCTATTGAGATTATGCGTGTTTTGAGCTATGAAACCATGAACTATTATGTGCTTTTGTGATGGATTTCAAGGTACCCTACATGAGGGTTTTACTATATGTTGGCGGGTTAATTTGTATTAAGTTTACTCATCTCATTTCACTCTTGAATTGCATGATTTTGAATAAGTATCATGAACCCACCATGTGTTTCATAAAATGTCAAGTCAAGTATTCTCAAGTTATTGATGATCCATTATATGATTTACAAGTCAAGTAACTTCATGATGATAAAGCGCTTTAAAGTATGTATTGAGTTTATATAAAGTATCTATAATGTTGCAAGTATCAAGATAAGCCCTATTTCAAGATTTTTACTTCTTGTGAGCCATTCATGTTAAAGCAAGGGATCATGTATGATTGTTATCTACTTTCATGTTCATGTTTGGGTTATTATAACAGGTCAAGCATGTTTATGATCTACTAAATTCATGCCATCATATCTGTTACAAGTTATCCATGTTATGATTAAAGTATGATTATTTCAAGTGTTCCGTCGAAATTGACTTAGCACTAATGGAGACTTCAGATGGGGGCTCGAATCCTTATGTAAAGTCTTAGTCTCTTAACTCTGTGCCGCCATAGGATTATACATGATCTCTCTTATGGTTGAACGCACCTTATCGAGGGGGTGATATTCCTGGATCAGCTTATTGAGGGGGTAACATGCCTCGATCACCTTACCAAGGGGCTAACATGCCTTGGATTCCAAGTAGTAGCTTGCTTAGTCTATGTCGGTTAAGGTCTCTTCCCACACATATATTATGTACTGTGCAAGTTGAATGTTTTATAAGCATGTTTTATTATGAGCATTAACCATGCATGCCATATTGAGATTATATATCTATTTTCTATGATTATGCACTTTGACTATATTGTCTTATGTCTTATTGCATTGCATCTCGCATACTTAGTACATTTAAATATAGTAATGTATACTCTATGCCTACATGATATTACCATGTAGGGATCGGAGCACCTTTTTTTATCATCCTCCACGTGGCTAGTTGATACTTTGGAGATAAGCTTTGGTGAGTCCTCAAGTCCAAGGACACCATCTATATTACTCTTGCCATTTTGAGACTTCTTTATGTTGAACACTTGTTATTATGAGGGTATGCCCAGAAAGTGTCTTGGCCCCCGCTCCATTCCATGTTTAGAGGTGTTTTAAATATTACGATGTACTTATGCTATGAGCTTGACTCTTTTATGCCTGTACAAAATATCAAATATTTGCCTTATTCCCGTTTTTCATGTTATTATATCTCTTGTTATTATTTATTTTGCTACCATGACCAAGGATGTATAATTGATATGATAAGAGGCTTTTTTGGGGTCCCTTCGGGTTCCCATTCACCGTATCACGTCTAGGCCCTAGGCTTGGGTCATGAAAAAGTTGGTATCAAAGCACTAGGTTTTTGATGATCCTCAAAAATCTAACACACCGCATCAAATATAATCTTATTTATTATTAGGAAATGTGCCACAACTATCAATGGGAGGCTATGAGGCATTTTAGGAAATGTTTCACTTCTTAATGGTCTATATCATGCTTTATATGTAACTATAAGGCTTTTCCCCTAATGAATGTTCTTGTTTCCTTCTAGATCATGTTGATTCCAAGGGTAAGAGTAAGTAGAGCCCGTACTCTGGAGGAGCAACCGAGCCCTTCCATTCCTCAAGCTCCTCAAGAAGGAGGGGTAGCCCAAGAAGAGTTTCAATATGCTATCACAATGATGGCCCACACTATGATCAACCAAATAAACCAAGGGGCCCAAGCCCCTCATGCTCCCACTCCGACATCTAGGGTGAGGGATTTCACAAGAATGAACACACCGGAGTTCTATGGATCCAAGCCAGAAGAGGATCCCCAAGAGTTCATGAATTAGGTGTATAAAGTGTTGTCTATCATGGGGGTCAATTCGAAAGAAAAAGTGGAGTTAGCAGCCTACCAACAAAAAGGTGCCCAAATTTAGGTTACCCAATGGAAATTGGATAGGAGAGATGGTGATACTGTTCCTTGGGAGGAGTTCAAAGCTGCATTCCTCAACCAGTTATTTCTTATCAATCTAAGAGAGGCTAAGATGATCGATTTTATGAACCTTAAGCAATGTTCCATGAGTGTGAGGGAGTATGCCCTCAAGTTCACCAAGCTCTCCCAGTATGGTCCACAATTAGTTATCGAACCTAGATCAAGGATGAACAAATTTGTGTTGGGAGTGTCTGACTAGGTCAATGAGGAGTGTTGTACTGCCATGCTAGTAGGTGATATGGACTTCTTGAGACTTATGACATATTCCGGCAACTAGAGGGGGAAAATCTTAGAACAACAAGAATTGGTGAGTCCAAGAGGGCTCATTTTGAAGGTGGTTTCTAAGGTTCCAAGGTGAACAATTTCCTTAAGGCCACAAGTTTCAAAGCCAAACGTCTTCCAATGCTCTTAATAAGAGATTTGCTAATGATAATCCAATATTTCAAGCTGTTATTGGTGGGATTACTCACCCTAAGTGCCAAAGATGTAGTAGGAACCATAGTGGCCCATGTTTTAGAAACACTAATGCTTGCTTTGGTTATAGTGAAGTCGGTCACAAGTTTATTGATTATCCTCATGCTCAAAGCAAAGTAGAGATAGTCTTCCACAATACCAAGGTGTTAATGTGGGTCCAAGGGCAAAGGGAGGCCAACAAGGGGGTGCTCTAAGGCAAAATAGATTCTACGCTCTTCAAGGAAGGCAAGGAGTGGATGAGGTGACTGATGCAATCGGTATGTTAAAGGTTTTTTGTTTTGATGTGTATGCATTGATAGATCCAGGTGCCACTCTTTCTTTCATTACTATTTTTATTGCGAAAAAGCTTCATGTGTGTCCTGAATTGTCACGTGAATTATCTGACGTGTCTAGCCCCCATTGGTGAGTCTATTATTTCTAAAAGAGTCTATAGAAATTGTCCTGTGTTTATATTGCGTAAAGTTTTTCCTTATGATTTTGTTGAATTAGATATGGTAGATTTTGATGTCATTCTTAGGATCGATTGGTTGCATGCATATTATGCTTCTATTGATTGTAGAACCCATAGGGTTAAATTTGAATTCCTTAATAAGCTTGTCCTTGAGTGGGAAACTCATGATATGGTGGTCAAGGGTAGATTTATTTCTTGTCTAAAAGCCCAAAAGTTGATTTCTAAGGGTTGCCTTTATTATCTTGTAAGGGTTAAGGATATTAAGTCCAAAGTCCTTCTTATTGAGTCGGTTCCAGTTGTTAATGATTTTCTTGATGTATTTCTTGATAAGATTGTCGGTGTTTCTCTTAAGAGGGAAATAGACTTTGGCATAGACGTCCTTCCCGATGCTCAACCCATTCCCACTTCCTTTCACTATATGGCCCAGGAGGAATTGAAGGAGTTCAAGGATCAATTGAGGGATTTGTTTGAAATAGGTTTCATAAGGCCTAGTAAGTCAAATTTGGTGCAGTAGTATTATATATGAAGAAAAAGAATGGGTCTCTTAGAGTGTGCATTGATTACCAGCAACTTCATAGGGTTACCACAAAGAACAAGTACCCTCGACCAAGGATTGATGACTTTTTTGATCAACTATAAGGGGCTAGTCACTTTTTCAAGATTGATCTTCGCTCTGGATACCACCAAATAAAGGTGAGGGAGTGTGATATTACCAAGATGGCATTTCGAACTAGGTATGGGCACTTTGAGTTCGTTTATGTCCGTTGGGTTTACTAATACACCAGCTATATTTATGGATCTCATGAATATGGTGTTTAAACCCTACCTAGACATATTTGTGGTGGTCTTTATTGATGATATATTAATTTATTCCCAGAGTGAGGAAGAGCATGTGAATCACTTAAGGGTGGTATTGCAAATCTACAGGGAGGAGAGGTTGTATGCTAAATATGAAAAATGTGAATTTTGGTTGAAAGAGGTTGCATTTCTAGGGCATGTGGTGTCGAGTGATAATATCAAGGTGGATCCGAAGAAGATGGATGTGATTGGAAATTCGCTTAGACCCTTGACTCCATTGGATATTAGGAGCTTCTTGGGTTTCGCGGGTCACTATCGGAGGTTTGTGAATGGTTTTTCATCTATTGCTTCTACTATGACTAAATTAACCCAAAAGAAGGTAAAACTCATGTAAACTGATGAATATGAAAAGAGTTTGCAAACTTTGAAAGATAAGCTTGTCTTCGCTCCTATCTTGGCTCTACCGGATGGGTTGGAAGGATTTGTAATATATTGTGATGCCTCAAGAATTGGTTTGGAGTGTGTTTTGATGCAAAATGGCAAGGTCATAGCATATGCCTCTAGACAACTTAAGGTGCATGAGAAGAATTATCCCACCCATGATCTTGAATTGGTGGTTGTGTTATCTACTTTGAAGATTTGACATCATTACTTGTATGGGGTTCATGCTAATGTGTTTAGCAACCACAAGAGTCCTCAATATGTTTTCACCCAAAAAGATCTGAACTTGAGACAAAGAAGGTGGTTAGAGCTCCTAAAATATTATAATATAAGTGTGCATTATCATCCTGGTAAAGCTAATGTTGTGGCCGATGCTTTAAGTAGACTGTCCATGGGTAGTCTAACTCATTTTGATAATGTTGGCAAAAAGGTAGCTAGAGAAGTTCAGCGGTTGGATAGATTGGGTTAGGTTAGGTGAAGTTGAAAATGGTGGTGTAATGGTTGTTAGTGTTTCTAAATCTTCTTTTATTGAGGAGGTAAAGTCAAAACAAGATCTTGACCCCGCATTGTTAGAGTTGAAGGCCTTGGTACAAGATAGTAAAGTGAAGATTTTCTCCCAAGGGGCAGATGGTGCCCTTAGGTACTAAGGTAGGTTGTGTGTGTCTAACATTCACCCTTGTTCTACAAAGATGTATAGAGAGTAGAGTGAGGTGTATTCGTGGGATGGTATGAAGAGAGATATTGCCAAGTTCATATCCAGATACCATAATTGCTAATAAGTAAAAGCCGAAGACATAGAGATTCCTACTTGGAAGTGGGAATAGATCAACATGGATTTTGTGGTTGGGTTTCCTAAGACTAGGAAACATGTTGACTCTATTTGGGTTGTTGTGGATAGAATGACAAAGTTGACTCACTTTCTACCGGTCAAAACTACTTATGGTGCCAAAGATTATGCAAAGTTGTACATCCATGAGTTGGTAAGATTGTATGGGGTGCCCTTGTATATCATTTCAGATCGTGGTGCTCAATTTACTTCTCACTTTTGGATGTCCTTCCAAAGAGGTCTTGCTACAAAAGTTAAGCTTAGCATGGATTTTCAACCTCAAATGGATGGTCAAGCCGATAAGACTATCCAAACTCTTGAGGATGTTCTTAGAGGTTGTCTTTTGGAGTTTAACGGTAGTTTGGATAAACATCTTTCACTTATTGATTTTGCTTACAACAATGGCTACTGCTCAAGCATTGGTAAGGGAGAGATTGAAAATAGCCCAAAGTAGACAAAAGTCCTACTCCGATATGGGGAGAAGGGATCTTGAGTTTAAGGTTGGTGATTGGGTTTACTTAAAAGTCTCAGCCATGAAGGGTGTGATCCAATTTGGTAAGAAGGGGAAATTAAGACCAAGGTTTGTGGGTCCTTATGAAGTTTTGAGAACAGTGGGTAAGGTTGAATATGAGTTGGAGTTACCAATGGAGATGAATATAGTTTATTCGGTCTTCCATGTATCCATGTTGAGAAAGTGTGTAAGTGACCCAAGTGTTATAGTGTCCTTTGATGTTGTGGGTCTTATAGGAGATAATTTGACCTATGAGAAGGTCCCGATAGAGATTTTGGATAGTCATGTACAGAGGTTGAGAAACAAAGATGTGGCTTCCGTCAAGGTCCATTGGAGGAATCAACATGTTGAAAGTGCCACATGGGAAGGTAAGGTGGACATGAGCTTCCATGAAGGTCCTTTGGAGGAACCCACTAGTTGAAAGTGCCACATGGGAAGCTGAGGCGAACATGAGAAAGTGATATCCCTACCTCTTCCACTCTACTCAAGCTGAAGGTACTAATTTAAGTCCCCTATATGATTTCATGTCTTAAGTTTCAGCTCTATGTCATTTTGCATGCATTTATGGTCATGATAAAAAGTTTATGGTAATTTTTTATATTCATGTTGAGATTTGTGAGAATAATGTTCAAATGCATTTGTTGCATTCATGTCGGGCTGAAATACTCATGATTACTTCTCTTATGCATGTTTCTTTGACATTCGGGGATGTATGTTCCCAAGGGGGAGATATTGAAATGCCCCAAAAATGTGCTTAAAATGCCCATAGTCATAATTTTCATATATCTCAAAATCTGTGCGTGATATCAAAAATTTGATTTCATATTATCGATTAGGGGAATAAATTGAGTGGGAAAAAGATATAACCCAGATTTTAGAGGACCCATAGTGAAAAATAATTTTTGCTCATTTTCGATTTCCAGAGAACATCTGTGCCCTGGTCCAACGAGCCAGGGGCATGGAATAGTATAAGTTCCTCCTTCGCGCTAGGTCCGTGTCGCTGACTAAATGTGTACCAGTACAATATTTTTCTTAGCTTTTCTTATGCACCCAAGGGCATTGGGGTCATAGCTCCATGCCCACTAAAACGTGAAATCACCCATACTTTGCCCATTTCCAACTCTATAACTCCCAAAACTCCTCTAAGGCTCTACTAATTCTCTCATCCAAATCTAAGGATCCCAAGCTCAACTTTGGAACTCAAAGATTCATTTCAAGCTCTAAGACTACTTCAAGATCTCCTCTAAGGATTCAATGTTTAAGGTATGTGGGTTTCATTCATTAGGTCCCTTTCATCCATGGAGCCCAACCTTCCCTTTTCATGAAAATTGCATGTTCCAAAATTGTATTACCTAAGAGTACCTTTTATTATGAATTATGAACCTAAAGATTGTTGAGGTTTTATGAAATATTGATTGATTATGCATGACTATCTATTTCAAGCTTATATCATGTGTTGATGTTGTCTATTAAGATTATGCATATTTTGAGCTATGGAACCATAAATATTATGAGCATTTGTGATGTATTTCAAGGTACCCTACATGAGGGTTATACTACATGTTGGTGGGTTGATTTGCATTAAGTTTACTTATCTTATTTCACTCTTGAATTGCATGATTTTGAACAAGTATCATGAACCCACCATGTGTATGATAAAATGTCAAGACAAGAATTCTCAAGTTATTGATGATCTATTATATGATTTATAAGTCAAGTGACTTCATGATGATTAAGGGCTTTCAAGTATCGATTGATTCCATAAAAAGTATCTATGATGTTGCAAGTATCAAGTTAACCCCTATTTCAAGATTTTTACCTCTTGTGAGCCATTCATGTTAAAGCAAGGGATCATGAAAGATTGCTATCTACTTTCATGTTCATGTAATACTCACTATTAGGGGTGAAGCATGTTTATGAGCTATTCAAGTCATGTCATCATGTCTCTTACAAGTAATCCATGTTATGATTAAAGTATGATTATTTTAAATATTCTGTGGGATTTGACTTAGCACCGATTAAGAGTTAAGATGGGGGCTCAACTCAAGGAGTCCTTATGTAAAGACTTAGTCGCTAAACCATGTGCCACCATAGGATTATACATGATCTCTATTATAGCTTTCTAGTAGATCCATCTAGTTATACCATACCTTGTCGAGAGGATGACATGCCTCGATCACCTTGACGAGGGGGTGACATGCCTTTGATTATTCATTGTACGGCTATCATGGAAATTAGACCACACCTTGTTGAGGGGGTGACATGTCTCGATCACCTTATTGAGGGGGTGACATGCCTGAGTCACCTTACCAATAGGGTGGCATGCCTTGGATTCCAAGTAGTAGTTCGCTTGGTCTATGTCGTTAAGGTCTCTTCTTGCAAATGTATTATGTACTATGCAAGTTGAATGTTTTATAAGCATGTTTTATTATAAGCATTGACCATGCATGCCATATTGAGATTATATATTTATTTCCTATGAGTATGCATTTTGACTATATTAGCTTTTGTCTTATTGCATTTCATCCCGCATATTTAGTACATTTAAACATACTAACACATACTCTATACCTATATGATAATACCATGTAGGCACCTGAACACCTTTTGATCATCCTCCTCGTGGCTATTTTATACTTCAGAGATAAGCTTTGGTGAGTGCTCAAGTCCGAGGACACTATCTACATTACTCTTGCTATTTTGAGACTTCTTCATGTTGTACACTTGTTATTCTAAGGGTGAGCTCGAAAAGTGTCTTTGCCCCTGCTCCATTTCATGTTAGAGGTTTTGTTTGGTATTATTATGTACTAATGCTATGAGATTGATCTTTTAAGCCTTTATGAATATCAAAGATTTCCCTTAGTCCTGCTTCCCTTGTTATTATATCTCCTGTTGTTGTTTATTTTGCTTTTCCGACCAAGCATGTGTTATTGATATGCTAAGAGGATTGTTTGGGGTCCCTTTGAGTTTCCATCACCATGTCACATCTAGACCCTAGGCTTGGGTCATGAGATGTTTTAATTTGATGCCTTCTCAAACGGAATATGTACTACACCATGTTAAAGCAACATTAGTAGGTTGTATTAGGGACAAAAAGGACTTGAATCTTAGATCAATCATCACCTTTGAGATCCTTTCTAGAGAAAAATAGGAGCAAACTTCTTTGTCATTCTTGAGTCTCATTACAGCCTTATGTAAGTAACCCAGTCCCAAAGAACAGAAAATATTGATGCAGAGGTGACTTCATCGACTACCGCTGATATTAGTTAGATGAAGGCTAAGTACCTACGAAATGAGGAGGACAGGGCTAGGAAGAAGTCTGTTGACACAACATCGGTAATTGATATTAAGGCCCTTGTGTCTTGAGTTGTGCACTGAGGCAAGTGTATCTTCTTCCTCCACGAATGCACACTCTTTTTCTGCTCCTGTTCCACCTACGTATACAAAAGGCATAGATGATCAGCCCACTCTCACTTAAGCCACTATTTTTGTGATTGGCCATTTTGCCGAAGTCGGTGATCTTTGGGCTACAAAGGTTGAATCTTCTGTGCCCCAGATAGCTAAGGAAGCCATAACCAAGGCTTTAAAGCCATATGTGGAGGCTAAGGCTAGACACCATTAGCTAATAGAGGCTCACAAGATGAGGATGGATAAGCTTGAGGCTATGGTAGATGACCATGAGAAGGAATTAGCGAATTTGAAAAACAGAATGATGGTAGTTTAGAAAAAGGGTGATAGTACAGATGTCACAATGTTGAAAGGGGATATTGATAAGTTGAAAAAAGAAGTGACATGCCTTCGGTCTACTGATCTGACCATATTATTTGATAAGCTAGAAGATTCACTAGTCAAGGAGGATGTGGTTGCAACCCCAAATGAAGGATTGAAGGTAGAGACTCTGGGCGATATCAATGAAAACATCAGGAGGTGAGCACTCCACGAGGAGACAGTAGGAGTGGAGCAGAGCCCAGAGGACCTAGAGGAGCAGAAAATGGCATGGATACCATCATCATTTCTTCTTCAGTTCCACCACCACCACCTCCACTACAACAGAGTTGACTTGGCAGAGGGACTCTTATACTCACTACTTTTTATTATGTTTTCTCTTTATTGTCCCTTGTACATTGAGGGTAATGTTTATTTTGTTATGAGGGGGTAAGCTTGAGGAATTCCCTGTCTTCCGGATTATTATTTTTGATGAGACAATAATGGTAGTTCATTTTGTTAAATGATATTATTAATGAATATTTAAATAAATTTTTTTTACTTTTTGGGTTGTAAATAAATCTTAATTTGGGTTCTAATAGAGTAGTGTTAATTGTTTTTATTTCTTTTATTTTTCTTGTTGAATGAATGAATGGTTGCAAATTTTTGGCAAACCTCGTGCATAGATGACAAGCGTTCAAATAAGATATTGTGTCTTTAGTTCTTAGCAATTTGAGCTTTGATGATCTATATCTTTGATTCGGATAGTGCCATGAATGAGGAGCATGTACTTACTAATTAGTTCCTTCTTGATAGTGCCATGAATGAAGAGCATGTACTCACTAATTAGTTCCTTCTTGATAAATCAATCCGCAAATGGATTTGAGGAATTTTGAGTTGACTATGTGAGAAATTGAGCTTGGATATGCAAAGATAAAAAAAATTGCAAATGTGTAGTTATTGTTTTAATGCAAAGCCATTTTGCCAAATGTGTGGTTACTATTCTTGTTAAAATGCTTGTATTACATCATCTAGAACTTATCGGGGTTATCTTAAGAAGTGACTTCATTAATTCGGGATTAAGAGAGGATCTGAGGCCTTTTTTAGTTTCATTAGCCTAATTTGACTATAGTGATATCCCTTGGCAGTGAATTGAATCCTTAGTGAACCCCTTTTGAGCCTTAATCCCTTCTCGTAGCCTTGTAACCCTGATTCATGTTTGTTAAAGACAAATCGTTTTTGTTCCATACCAATCCCTTCTCGAACTTGAAGGTCTTTGTGGCCAAAGGCTAAGTTGGGGTGATTAGTTGGAAGAAGGAAGTGTCTCCCATGAAAGAGTCTGAAAAGAAGGATGAGAATAAAAGAAAGACATTGAGGAGTCCTAGAAGAAGAAGAAAGAGTGAAAAGCAAAAAGTTTGAAAATTGAGGACCCTCCAAAAAAAGAAAAAGACAAAGAAGATCTTACTATGAAAACAAATACAAACGGGAGACACTTAGGGTGGATGAATCAAAAGCAAAAGAGATGTCAAGAATGGGATGAATAAAAATAGAACTAAAAGAATCTTTGTGCTCGAAAGGAACATGTATAGTTAAAGGAGGGATAAGCCATTATTGACCATATGCCATCATACCCAACCTTTACGCTACATTACAGTCCTAGGAAAGTCCTTTGGAATCCTAGTCAAGAAGAAAGTCAGGTGAACTCTGATTAAGAATATGTGCAAGCCTATGTGTTAAACCTTACATGCAATTTCTCATTTCGAAGAGCGAGAGTTAAAGAGACACTCCTTTAATCAATGGCATAATCATGAGTGATCAGGATCTTCTTTGGCATGAGGGAAAATGGTGATACTTTAGGGCAGTAATTAGGAACTACATAAGCAATTTTGAGCATAGTCATATTTTGATTAATCCTTAGTAATCTTTTGAGGCTTCAAGGTCACATAAGTGGTTTGTGGAAGTTTGAAAAAGGATGAAAAAAAGTGAAATTGTGTGTTGTTCCCTATGGCCCTATTAGCAAGCTCAAACTTGGATAGATTGATGTTTGATTTGCTTGAGGACAAGCGAAGGCTTAAGTTGGGGGTGTTGATGAGTCCACATTTTGGACTCATTTTTGGGTTGAATTGCATAGAAATATTGCCCTTATGTGCTAATAATTCCATTTTCTAACAAATATGCAACTGTCATGACAGAAAATAGGGTTAAAAATGCATAAAAGGGAAAGTCTTTGTGGAATCTTGGAAAGAGAGAAAAAGTGATGAAAGACGGTAAAAAGTGGTGTCACCAACATCCTCGGTGATTTGTCGATCACTCAAGGAGATTCCCTAACTATCCAATAACTAAGATTCTAGGTTAACTCAAAAGTGCATCAACAAAAATATCACAATGTTTATTCAGTGAAATACGAAAATGCACAAGTGATCGCCTAAAGTTACAACACCGAATGCCCCAAAACATGGACGAAAAGGTGATATGAAGGATATTTCAGTACATCACCAAATTGGAAAGGCAGAGCAAAGAGTCATCGCCTAATATTACAATAGAAAAAGCCTCATAAAGATGCATAGGAAAGTGATCAAGTGCACATTTTGCACATCACCAGAGTTCTCAACAATGATCGTCCATGATCGCCAAATGGTATTTTGCAGCACTAAATTTCACACTTTTTGCATAGTGTATAAAAGAAATTTTAAAAAGCACATTGTACATCATCTGTTCATTCCATATCAGAACAATTACAATATAGAAGTAGTACATAGAATCATCTTCTTAGAACATAAGGGAGGCTAGGGTTTTGCAAGCTTTTGGGCATCAAATTGGAGAGGATTAGCTTGTGATAACCATTTATTTGTACCTAATCTTGTTACCCATGACTTCTGCTATTATATATGGTAATCAATCTTTAATTTCTAGCATATCTGGCTAAAACCCTCATGATGGGGGTGTGCTTTTGACATGGGTCTTTAATTTACTTGCTGGGTTTGTGATGTCTTGACTTATTTGTAGTTGATTTGGATGAATTTATATCTGTTCCTAAGATTAATGTTGGAATCTCAAGGTTACAAACTTGGGGTTTTGTTTTTAGATCTCTGATTATTCCATACCTTGGATTGTTAGAGTGTGGAATGGATATAATAGCTGAAAACCTTATGGGGTTTCAATTGATATGCATATTTATGGAATGAATGGCCAAGGTAGTTGGTGTTTTGCTCGACTTCTTAGGCCAAGCATGTCCTCAAAGGTCTGTGTGTTATATCTTAGCTGATTTTTCTAAACACTCATTTATCATAGGTGATTTGGGTTACAAGAAATCTAGTCTATTCACTCAACATCAACTCACGTAGTCATGCAACTAGATGCATTTGTCAGATTACTGCCCATATTTGCACATCCCCAACATCTTCTCTGATAGTTGTTTAATTCGTCAATTAGAACTCATTAGCTAAATCTTACTTTCATTATTGCTACTCCCCAGATCCTACAATTACTTGGTCGAATAAGTCACTTCTGCCTTGAACAACGATTCCCTATAGGATAAAACCCAACCTCTAAAGTTGGGCTATTATGCTGATAATGACCGCCCCTTTTGCCTTAGAGTAGTTGGGTTGAGTGACATTAGTATGACAATGGACGAAATAAATTTGACACTATGAATAGCCTTACATACATGAAAAATCAAAAATCTATGCTAAACATGAAGACTTTGATTAGAATGCTTGAACCCTATCTTTCTCCACTTCAATGTCACTCTCAAATATTTTTAAGTGTTAATAATAATAATAATAATAATAATAATAATAATAATAATAATAATAATAATAATAATAGCATGTAGGGTACATATAAGGGGCTTATTTTAGTCCCAAAATGTTAAGTCTTAGATTTAGAAATGGTGGCAAGAACCATAAACACTCCTCATTAAATGTTATCGAATCAATCTAAAAAAGGCATCCACGGTCTATAGATAGTTCTATGAGTCATTGAAGACCCCTTGTGGAAGCTGATAAGAATTGAGGTCTCTAAAATTTATGTTTATGGACACCCTTTTAAGGCTTTGTTCCCTTCTTATGAGTTGTCCTACACATTCATTGATAAAGTCATGAGACTTGGTTTTCGGGACTTGGAACCATGAAACTAATCCACGAGTCGTACATAAAATTATATTTATAGGATCAGTTAGTGGAATGGGTACTGGGATCTAAGAGCTTAGGTCTAGTAAACGCAATATATAGGTCAAAGAATGTTCTATAGTTGTCCTATTCAATAGAAAAAAAAGTACTAAGATTGGGGCCTCGGGACTTGAGAACTATGGGTCCTTTCTATGTCTCATAGAAAGTTTTATGGGTCATAGACCCAATTTATAGCAGTGATTAAAGTTTGTCATTAAAGGAGGTTGGTTTCACAAATCTCAATCTACGATGTGTAAATGATTTTATGGGCTATAAGTGTTACCGTAGGATTAATCCAATGCCCACGATC